>CAUYTI010043783.1:0-17874 GCA_963575145.1 Galago senegalensis | reverse complement strand
ATGATGGCTGCAACCAAAAAATGGCCAGGCGCTGTGGCGGGCGCCTGTAGTCCCAGCTACTTGGGAGGCTGAGGCAGGAGACTCGCTTGAGCCCAGGAGTTGGAGGTTGCTGTGAGCGTGATGCCATGGCACTCTACCCAGAGGGATAGCTTGAGGCTCCGTCTCAAAAAAAAAAAACAAAAAACTTCACCATATAACAATTGAATTTAATAGACATCTATAGAACACTTCATCCTAACAAAACTGAATACACATTCTTCTCATCAGCCCATGGAATATCCTCCAAAATTGATCATATGTTAGGTCACAAAGCTAACTTCAGCAAATTTTAAAAAACAGAAATTATTCCTTGTCTTTTCTCAGATCATCATGGAATAAAAGTTAAACTCACCAATAACAGAAATCCGCATACTCATACAAAGTCATGGAAACTAAATTATCTTATGCTGAATGATAGCTGGGTCACAGATGAGATTAAAAAGGAAATTACCAATTTTTTAGAACAAAATCATAATGATGACATGAATTACCAAACCTCTGGGATACTGCAAAGGCAGTCTAAGAGGGAAATTTATAGCATTGCAAGCCTTCCTCAAGAGAACAAAAAGAGAGGAAGCCAACAACTTAATGGGACATCTTGAGCAACTGTAAAAGGAAGAACATTCCAATCTCAGACTCAGCAGAAGAATAGAAATAAGTAAAATTAAAGCAGAATTAAATGAAATTGAAAATAAAAGAATTATTCAAAAGATCAATGAATCAAAAAGCTGGTTTTTTGAAAAGTTTAATAAAATTGATAAACCTTTGGCTAGCCTAACTAGAAATAAAAATTTTAAATCCCTAATTTCATCAATCAGAAGTGACAACAGTAAAATAACAACAGATACATCAGAAATTCAAAAAATTCTTAAGGAATATCACAAAAAACTCTATTCTTAGAAATACAAAAATCTGAAAGAAATTCACCAATACTTGGAAGCATGCCACCTTCCAAGACTTAGCCAGAAAGAATTGGAAATGTTGAATGGACCTATATCAAGTACTAAAATAGCATCAACTATACAAAATCTCCCTCCAAAAAAGAGTCCAGGACCAGATGGCTTCACATCAGAATTCTGCCAAACCTTTAAAGAGGAACTAGTACCTATATTACTCAATGTTTTCCAAAGCATAGAAAAAGAAGGAATATTTCCCACCACATTTTATGAAGCAAATATCACCCTGATCCCCAAACCAGGAAAAGACACAACAAGAAAAGAAAACTATAAACCAATACATTTAATGAATATAGATACAAAAATATTCAATAAGATCATAGCAAACAGAATCCAGCAATACATTAAACAAATTATACACCATGACCAAGTTGGTTTTATCCCAGGGTCTCAAGGATGGTTCAATATACATAAATCCATAAATACAATACATCACATAAACAAATTAAAAAACAAAGACCATATGATTCTCTCAATTGATGCAGAAAAACGTTTTGACAATATCCAGCATCCTTTTATGATCATAACACTTAAGAAAATAGGTATATTGGCTCAGCGCCTATAGCTCAACCGGCTAAGGCGTCAGCCATGTACACCTAAGGTGGAGGGTTCGAATCCCCAGCCCGGACCCGCCAAACAACAATGACAGCTGCAACTAAAAAATAGCCGGGCGTTGTGGCGCGCGCCTGTGGTCCCAGCTACTTGGGAGGCGGAGGCAAGAGCTCGCTTGAGCCCAGGAGTTGGAGGTTGCTGTGAGCTGTAATGCCATGGCACTCTACCCAGGGGGACAGCTTGAGGCTCTGTCTCAAAAAAAAAAAAAGAAAAGAAAAGAAAATAGGTATAGAAGGGACATTTCTTAAACTGATAGAGGACATCTACAGCAAATCCACAGCCAATATCATATTGAACAAAGTAAAATTGAAAACATTTCCATTCAGATCAGGAACCAGGCATGGTTGCCCATTGTCTCCACTGCTTTTTAACATTGTAATGGGAGTCTTAGCCATCGCGATTAGGCAAGAAATGGTGATCAAGGGTATCCAAATAGGATCAGAGGAGATCAAACTCTCACGTGTCACAAATGATATGATTGTATATCTGGAAAACCCCAGGGACTCAACTACAAAACTCTTACAAGAGATCAAGGAACACAGCAGCACCCCAGGTTACAAAACCAATACTCACAAAGCAGTAGCCTTTATATATACCAATAATAGTCAAGCTGAAAAAACAGTCAAGGACTCTATTTGTTTTACAGTAGTGCCAAAAGAAGATGAAATATTTGGGAGTTTATCTAACAAAGGACATGAAAGATCTCTATGAAACCCTGAGAAAATAAATAGCTGAGGATGTTAATAAATGGAAAACCATAACATGCTCATGGCTGGGAAGAGTAAACATTGTTAGAATGTCCATACGACCCAAAGCAATATACAATTTTAATGCAATCCCTATTAAAACACCATTGTCACTCTTTGCAGATGATATGATTGTGTATTTGGAAAACACCAGGGATTCTACTACAAAACCCTTAGAAGTGATCAAGAAATACAGCAGTATCTCAGGTTACAAAATTAACACTCATAAATCTGTAGCCTACATATATACCAACAATAGTCATGCTGAAAAAACATCAAGGACTCTATTCTGTTCACAGTAGTGCCAAAGAAGATGAAATATTTGGGAATTTACCTAATAAAGGATGTGAAAGACCTCTATAAAGAGAACTATGAAACTCTAAGAAAAGAAATAACCAACAATATTAACAAATGAAAAAACTATCATGCTCATGGCTGGGAAGAATCAACATTGTTAAAATGTTTATACTACCCAAAGCAATATACAATTTTAATGCAATCTCTATTAAAGCTCTACTGTCATACTTTAAAAATCTCAAAAAAATAATACTTCATTTCATATGGAATCAGAAAAAACCTCGAATAGCCAGGACATTACTCAGAAATAAAAACAAAGCAGGAGGAATCACGCTACCAGACCTCAGATTATACTATAAATCAGGTGTCCTCTAACTACGGCCTGCCGAGGACATTTATCGGGCCCACCAGGTGTTTTTGCCGCTGCTGCCTGTCCTGTTTAGCAGCCAACTTGTCCTGAGGCCCGCAGTCTGGCCCTCCAACGGTCTGAGGGACAGTGAACTGGCCCCGTTTAAAAAGTTTGAGGACCCCTGCTATAAATCTTTCTGCCAGCATGGTACTGGCAGAAAAACAGAGACGTAGATGTATGGAACAGAATAGAGAACCAAATGATGAGCCCACCTACTTAGCATCATTTGATCTTTGATAAACCTATCAAAGACATTCAGTGGGGAAAAGACTCCCTATTTAACAAATGGTGCTGGGTGAACTGGCTGGTGACCTGTAGAAGACTAAAACTGACCCCACATTTCACCATTAACAAAAATAGATTCACACTGGATAAAAGATTTAAACTTAAGACATGAAACTATTTTTAGATAGTTTAGAAGAGAATGCAGGGAAAAGATTTGAAGAAATTGGCCTGGGAGAATATTTTATGAGAAGGACCCCCCACCCCAGGCAATTGAAGTGATACCAAAAATACATTATTGGGACCTGATCAAACTAAAAAGCTTCTGCACAGCCAAGAACACAGTAAAGCAAGTAGACAGCCCTTAGAATGGGAGAAGATACTTGCGGGTTATGTCTCCAAAAAGGTTTGATAACCAGAATCCACAGAGAACTCAAATTTATTAATAAGAAAAGAACAGGTGATCCCATCTCACTGTGGGCAAGAGATTTGAATAGAAATTTCTCTGAAGAAGACAGATGCATGGCCTACAGACACATGAAAAAATGCTCATCATCCTTAATCATCAGAGAAATGCAAATCAAAACTACTTTGAGATACCATCTAACTCCAGTAAGAGTAGCCCACATCACAAAATCACAAAACTTTAGATGTTGGTGTGGATGTGGAGAACAGGGAACACTTCTGCACTGCTGGTGGGAATGCAAACTAATATGTTCCTTTTGGAAAGAAGTTTGGAGAACACTTAGGGGTCTAAAAATAGACCTGCCATTCGATCCTGCAATCGAAAGACCAAAAATCACTTTTTAACAAAGGTATTTGCACCAGAATGTTTATTGCAGCCCAATTCATAATTGCTAAGTCATGGAAGAAACCCAAGTGCCCATCAACCCATGAATGAATTAATAAATTGTGGTATATATACACCTTTAAAAAAGATGGTGACTTTACCTCTTTCATGTTTACATGGATGGAGCTGGAACATATTCTTCTTAGCAAAGTATCTCAAGAATGGAAGAAAAAGTACCCAATGTACTCAGCTCTATTATGAAAATAATATATAAACACCCACACTTCCATATGAAAGCTATAACCCAAATACAACTCAGAATGAAGGGGAAAGAGGAGTGGGAAGGGGGGAAGGGAAGGATGGTTGGAGGGAGGGTAATTGGTTGGACCACACCTATGGTGCATTTTACAATGGTACACGTCAAATTTACTAAGTATCGAGTGTAAATGTCTTAACACAATAATTAAGTGAGGTGAAGGCTATGTTAACCAGTTTCATATAAGTATCCCAAACTGTATATAAAATCAGCACAATTTACCCCATAAATGCATTAATTTACACAACTATGATTTAATAACAACAAAAAAATAAATAAATAATAGTTGAATCTGCTATGGGTACAGGAAGAGGGCCAGCTGCACCCCTACCAGGCATTCTGGGAGACTTGATGGACTGCATGGGCTTTAAAACATTCTTCATATCCTGCCTGGCCTTTGTACACATTACACAGACCATCAGCAAAGCTCCCTTTCTGAGATTCACTCTCCCTATACTAGAGCCTAAGGATAGGTCCACTCATGAACCAATGCTTTGTGATATTCTGGGGAAGTCTGCAGGTAGAAGTGAGGCTGGATTTGGAACATGTTTGTTGGCAACTATTCCACAATCCAAAACCAAGGAGAAAGAAGCGTGTTGGGGGTGGGGTGGGGGAGCTGATCCATTCTTGAGAGGAACAGACAATGCTTTCCCTCCCTTTAGGTCATTCTCCAATCATTCATTTGGCTTGACTGTAGTCATTCACACCCTAAGCTGGATGTGGAACAGAATTCCCATCTTGTGTGTGGGCTCTGTTTGTGGATCAGTTCAGTAAGAACTAAGCAATGGGCCAAGGGACCTGGAGTCTTGATCCAAACCCTTGCCTGTGAAGCTGTTTAGACTATGGGCCTTGGTGGCAAAGGTCAGCTGGCTCTAACCTCCTTTCCTGGGCCCAGATGGCAAGCAATGGAGTGCGCACAACTCCAATAAACCAAGTTGACTGCAGACAACTCCTTCTTTTCCCCTCCTCTGAGAGGCCCAGATTACTTCATGCATTACATTCAGCTTGATCAATAACACCCAACATGCATTTCATTTTTCAGAGTCCACACAGGGAAACACTGCTGTTTACAAGATTCTAGATGCAAAATGGCCTTGAATTTTCAAGGAAGGAGATAAATGGCTTTGAAAAACATCCAAGACTATCTTGATGTTGCCTTTTATTATACTCAAGGATGAAGTCTAAGAAATAAAGCTGGATTCAGTGGCACACATCTATAGTCCCAGCTATTAGGAGGCCAAGGCAGAAGAATTGTTTGAGCTCAAGAGCTTAAGGATAACCTAGGCAACACAGCAATATCCAGTGTTTAAAATAAAAAATTGCAACGAATATGTGGCCTCATCTGGTCCCTGTCTGTCGCACACTTTCTATGCCAACAGCTCTCACTTGTGTGGGGCCACATTCACACACAAACCTATTGCCAAAAGGTCCTTCTGAGTTGGGCACCTTCCCTAACTTCACTGCTCCCTCCTACTCCTCTCCTAGCACTCACATCAGGTGTCCTCCTCTCCAGATGCTTCCTCTTGGTTCCTATAATACCTAGGCTTTCCTCTGCACACCTGATTAAAGCTTCTTCCAGATTATTTTATCATCTTTCTTTCCAATTCTATGTGTGTGTACCTGCTGCTGCTTCCTCTCATGGATTTGTTTCCTTTCATGGCCTACAATCTTCCCTGCTAGCTCATCTTTAGTGGGGTGAGTCTCCGTGGGAGTTCCAACACTCTGGGATATACAGGCATCTTTATAGGACAGCTTCTCTTTCATTTATGCTTGGATTCTACAGGTTCCTTGCTTGTTGCTTTCTGTGTGACTTCGTACTTCTGCGTCACCCAGGTAGTGTGAATCTGAACTTCACACATTCAGACAGTACAGGTTCAGTCTCGAGTCACTCACAGGCAGCTCTTCTTCTATCCACTGACCTGGACAAAGTCCATCTTTTGTTTTCCCAAGCCAGGGAACTGAGTTTTTCTACTTCTGGTTTAATGAAGGGACAGTCTACAGTGCTTCATGCATTTATGGAAGAAGTTCAGTTCTAACTCCCAGCTCACAGGGGTCTGAAACCTTGCAGCAAGCATGTCTGATGCTTCACTCACATCCTCTTAGCCTCATCTCTGATTCAGCCATGGCTGGAGGGGGCAATTCCATGTGACATAGGTTCATTACCAGCTGACAGTGCCAGCCTCAAGCACACAGGCCAGGCTCTGAGAACCAGTTAGTTCCATCCCCCTGAGGCTCATGCAGCCACTTTTGAAAGTCTCAGCTCAATTGACTATATCAGCTGCAGTGGGTAGGGAAGGGGCAGGGAAGGAAGAAACCCAGCATTCTGGCTCCTCTGGTCAATTCCCCGGAAGGAAGTCTACATGGAATGTCCAAGCTCTGGAATCACACAAGTTGTCTGGGCACCATCCCCCACCCCAGTCTTGGCAGGCATTGGAACCACCTGTACGGGAATAGGTGATGTGAAATGAAGGCTAGAGTTCCCTGGAGTGGTCAAAGGAATACTGTAGGTAGAGAAGTATGGTGTCTGCCTTCTCTGCTCTGGACCATGGTCACAGGGTAGGGGAGATGCCAAAGGGGCTAGAAGCCCAGTGCTTTATTTTTAAGAAAGTCCCCAATCAGTGGTTCCAAGGACACTAGGGATTGTGAGGGAGAATAAGGTTCTAAGCAACTTGGCAGTTTAAAGTACATGGAAAGAAGAATTAAACCCCCCACCTACTCCTTCCCTGGGCTCTGAGCTTCTCTTGCTCTTTGCCAGTATCTTTTTTCCATCCTATTCTCCTTCACAGTTTCTTCCCATGAAGTCTCCAATGACTCCTATGCTTTTCCCTCTGAACTACACCTAAGCTGTGCCTGTTACCTCCTTTCATTTATCTCAAACTCTAAGATAATCTGGCAACTGTCTCTAGTCGGCCACCTCAGAGCCCCACTGACAAAGATTTTAAAGCAGTCATCATACAAATGCTTCAGTGAACAATTACAAACATACTTGAGACAAGAAAACAAAGTCTCACCGAAGAAACAGAAACTAAAGAAAATAATACCTGGAATAAAAAATACAACAGATAGGTGCAATAGCAAAATGAAGGGAACAAAGCACAAGTGAACTTGAAGACAGAACAGAAATTACCCAATCTGAACAACACAGAGACAATACCCTGAACAAAGAAATGAACTGAGCCTCAGGGAACTGTGGGACTATCTAAAAAATATTCTATTGTGTCACTGGAATCCCCAAAGGAGAGGAGAAAAAGGGCAGTGCTGAAAGAACACCCAAAAAAGTAATGGCTGAAACCTCCCTAATTTGTCAAAGATATAAACCTATAGATTCAAAAAGTTGAGCAAACTCTAAACAGGATAAGGAAATCTATACCAAGACATAGTCAAACTCAAGACAACACACTGTCCTACAACTTGGTTTGTGTGTGTGTGTGCGTGTGACGTTTTGTTTAGTATGCACAATGCCTTAGTTGGTTTCACTAGCTTATGCTAACATAACAAATGATGCCTAAATCTCAGTGGCTTACAACAGTGTTTATGCAAGTGTTTATTTCTCACTCACCTTACATGTCTGCTCCATATGTCCACATTCTTCCAGGGCACAAGCTGAAGGAACAACCCGTATCTCAGTGTAATAGCAAAGAAAAAAGAGCAATGGCTGAACCAAGCAAGAGCTCTCAAAACTTCTCCTGAGATGTGTCCTGTCCACTCTAAACTCACTAATTTAAAGTTGTAACTGCATCAGACCAATTTGGTTCAACCTTTATGTAACAAAATTTTAACTTTTTTTTTTCAGCAGCCAAGTACCCCCAGGTTCAAGGTCACATAACCTGAGCATGCCCAGATGAAGCAAGTGTGTAACCACAGGTAGAAACTAAGTGCTCAGACTAGATTGAGGAGCAATGACTAAATTAAGAAGGCATTACATGATAGGATCCAGAATCCAATCAGATCAAGCCCTGGCATCACCCCATGGACCCCATCATCCTGCATCACCCCAGAATCCAAGCAGAGCACAATTCCTGGCATCACTCACTGTAGAATACAATCAGATCATACCTCATTACCCTGACTATAAAACCAACCCAAACCCTCCCAATGTGTCTGAGAACACATTGCTTTGGGAACTATCCCCAATGTGATCCTTAGTTATGCCAAGCTAACAAGACTCCTTGCTATAAGCAACTTGGCTGTCTACTGGCCTGATACATTCTAAACCCTCTATTTGGAGGTAACAAAGTCACACAGTTAAACCCAATGCCAACAGAGAAATAAACTTTACCAGGAGACACTGCAAAATCATATAGCAAAGTACGTGGTTTCAAAATCCAAATACAAGGAGGGAATGAAGAACTGGAAAAAAATAACCCAATCTGAACAATGGATCATAAATATTCATTTCCTTCCTAGTTGCTCCCCAAATACACTTATCCTCTTTCCCAAGATATCCCAAAAGTCTCATCCAATGATTACATCAGACATTTTGTCCAGTATCTCATGAATCAACTTTTCTTTTTTTTTTTTTTTTTTAGGACAGAGCCTTAAACTGTCCCCCTGGGTAGAGTGCCATGACATAACAGCTCACAGCAACCACCAACTCCTGGGCTCAAGCAAGTCTCCTGTCTCTGCCTCCCAAGTAGCTGGGACCACGGGCATCCGCCACAACGCCTGGCCATTTTTTTGGGTTGCAGCTGTCATTGTTGTTTTTGGCAGGCCCGGGCTAGATTCGAACCCACCACCTTAGGTGTATGTGGCTGGCTTCTTAGCCACTTGAGCCACAGGTGCCGAGCCTTGAATCAACTTTTCTTAGAGATCACTGAAATTATCTGTCCTACCACTGGCAACATAAAGAGGTAGAAGAGAGACAGGACAGAGACAGGAAAATAGACTACATACTTCTGTTTTATAGAGGAAGGCTGCCTAATCAGGGCATAGGGCAACCAAAAAGTCTTCCTACAATAGGGGAGTGAGCAAGTGGAAAATCAGAAGAGATGAAAGTACATCTGCATTTTAGAAAGATTTACAGAAAAATCTTTAAATTTTTAAATGGCTGTATTCCTTACTGTTACTGAGGTGATGTTCACACTTCTAAAGAACATAACAAAAACACACATCTGACAAAGAGGAACCCCAATTAAGGTCAGAGTAAGCTGTTGTTATAGAAACAAATGGCTCGAAGACAGAACACCTATGCACCCTCACCCACCCTCACCTTAGAAAGTATGGTTTAGATACTACTACTTCAAGTCATCTTTGACATTTCAAATTTGGGCGAAGTCCAGTTTCGAAAGGTGACGTTCACAGTGTATGGACTCAGAACATTCATCTGTGCATCACATCTTTGGAATGTTAGGGGGAATGGTGCCAGACAAATCTGCCACACATTAACCTCGAAGATGTTGAGGGTTTGTTTGGCAGCAATAGCTGCTGAGGGAAAGACAAGCTGGTCCTGATTATTTTTACAAGTGTTTTCACACTATTGACAGTAAGATTATGATGAAGGACTTAATGAAAGTAACTATAAAAAAGAAGCGACGACATATAACCTGAATGTCCAACATGTAGAGAAATGAGTTAAACAAGGGGATATCCATAAAATACATGCAATCAAAGATAGTTTCAAAGAAACCCTTATGAATCTCACTATAAACATATAAACACATGGATCTATATGTACATACACACACACACAGCCTAGTCTTCCATCTATTCCCATATTAGAAAAACCCTCCACAATTGAATGAATGTACCAAAGTAGTAACAACGATTTCTTGGCAGGTTATTCTGCAGGATTATTATTATTATTATTTTCCAAATTTTCTAAATTTCTAAATGTAGAAATTAAATCTACAATGGGTCTAAATTTCTTTCAGAATCAGAAAACAAAAATGAGAGATCTTTTTCTTTCATCTGCTTTTTCCTTGCATGCAGAAAAAATTCCATCTAAGTACAGTATTTCAGCCCACAGCCTTCTGGCCCTAGTTTGCTATAGATGAGGAAGCAACAGCTGAGCCACTTCCTTTTCATAGGCACCCTTACCTCCTATGTGTACTACTTACTCTAGGCATGGATTTTGTGGCCACTAAATTTCTGAAAGAAAAAAAGTTAACACCTATATATTAGAAAATAAGAAATAATGTTCCAGTCCTTTAATTTAGTAATGCCTAATTAAACAATTTTCAACAACAGTCAACAAGGTTGTTCCCTACCAAAAGTCACATGGCACCTGACCTAAACAACAAAGCTGTACGTTCTAGTAACTACAAAATTAGCCAAAATTTTAGCCAAATTTTTGCTAAAGAATATCTTAACAGCATCTAACACCTTTCAAAGTGAAACTGGACTTCACCCAAATTTCTTGGCCATTGACTGCACCAACCTTTTTGGAGAAAGCCTTGGGTTCAGAGCTTCAGTGTTTGGATTTAAGTGCTGGGATTACAGCTTTCTTCCTATGGCCTTGGGTCAACTTTTGGTCACCATAAGCCTCAGTTTTTTTTTGTCTCCAAGTATCAATCAGAGAGTGGAAGACGAAGTACTCAGCACCATAACCTATAATGCAAACATGTCCTGAACTATTGTTAGAAAAACTCTGGCATTTCTCAGGTATCAATCAGAATCCCAGTGCCTGGGAATCTTTGAGAAAAGTTCCCAGATGGGCCTAACACCCTGAAACTGAACACAATATAATGCTTTACCCTCGTCACTTTGGGTTTTTTGCAAGTTAAATTTTATTAACACTGCATTAAAAAAATCTCTAGTTGGGTGGGGCATGTGGTTCAAAGTAGTAGGGGGCTGGCCCTATATACCGGAGGTGGTGGGTTCAGACCCAGCCTTGGTCAAAAACTGCAAAAGAAAAAAACAAAAACAAAAAACCTCTACTCTGGTTGGTTAGTTCTTTTTTGTCTTTTTAACTGAACTTCTAATTTAAAGGAAACTCTGTATTCCCTATTTTCTTTCTTGACCACAGTTTTTTAAAAATTTAAATAGATTTAGGAGGTATAAGTGGCTGTTATGTGGATGAATTGCATAGTGGAGAAGTCTAGGCTTTTAGTATACCTCTCATATGAACAGTGTACATTGTACTCAATGGATTTTTCGTCATGTACACCCCTCTGTTCTCATGTTCATTATGTCCTTCTGTGTGAACATGCACACCCATTTCTTAACTCCCACTTATAAGTGAGGACATTGTTCTTGGGTTACTTCATTTAGACTAATGGCCTCCATTTTTGCATAATCAAAGTGAAGTGGGTTCACTGTACCCTTTTCTGAAAGAGGGGCTGCATACCTGCATTGGAGAAAATTATGTAACTAATATATACATCTTAACTGATTATTACTCCTCCCCCCATGTTTAAAATCCAGCTTGTTTGCTTTCTCAGGGTTTGGCAAACCATAATCTGCAAGGCAAATGCTGCCAAACCCAGCCAAATCCAGCTTACCACCTGCTTTTATGAAGTTTTATTGGAACATAGCTATGTTCATTTATGCAGTATCTATGGCTGCTTCTGCACTACAATGAAAGAGTTCAGAGGCTGCAGCAGAAACTATATAGCCCATAAAGCCCAAAATATTTACTATCTGGCCTTTGATAGAAAAAGTTTGTAAATCTCTACTCTTAAAAGACATGCTTTTCTCTATAAAAGGAGAAACTATAGAAAATTACCTGTGTATTTCACTGGGAGTCCACCATTTCTACCCTAGAAAAAGATATAAAAAGGATAAGAAATCATCCTTGCCACAAATCCTTCAGTGGGCAAAGTTGTGCCAATTTAAATTACCATGATATGGGTTTTTTCCTTGATATTCTTTTTATTTCTTTTTCATTTCAGATTAATATGAGGGTACAAATTGTTATGTTTGTCATGTGGTATGTTTTTTAAAAGGGTAGGAAGATTCTCTTACCTTACTGGAATAGTGGGCTGTGGGCAGACCCTCTTGGTCTTCCCACTGTATCACAATGTAAGATTCAGAAGCAGAGATAAAATCCAGGCTGGTTGGATAACTGAGATTCCACCTTGAGGCAGAAGTTAGGTAATACCTAAATATTCAGTACTGTGTTTCCTAGAATATGAAGTGTGTGTGAAACCCTCTGAATAGTTCCTACCTCTTGGTGTTCAGAAATTTCTAAATTTAAAAACGAAAGTACAGTCTATTCCAGAAAGGAGAGGCATTTCTAAGGCGGTTCCTAAATCAGATACCATGAAGTATTTCTTGTTTCCATAATCCTTTCTAACTTGGTTATACTAATTTTGAACACAAAAATCTTTCTAAATGGGGCAGTGCCTGGGGCCCAAAGAAGTAGGGCGCCAGCCCCATATACTGGAGGTGATGGGTTCAAACCCAGCCCTGGCTAAAAAAAAAAAAAAACTTTCTAAATGTACAGCATTTAGCTATCTTGACAAATAGGTCCTCACTATATTCATCTGAGTAGAACAGGGATTCTTAACCATTTTGAAATGGACTTCAACTTAAGAAGAAACACAATAAGCAAATATATAGTAAATAAGCTTTATTTATCTGTTCCTTCAAGATGACATTGCCAACAGCCACAGATTTGCATACAATACAGTTATGTATCGACTATTTACAATTTACAGTAGTATTTTTCCTCTGAAAAATATAAGTACAAAAGCTACGTAAACAATGAGGTACTGCCATTTGGGATTTATCATATGTCATAGCTTAAAGAACTAGCAAATAGTCTTTAGCAAATAGTCAACAAATCAATCTGAAAAAAATAGTCAATTAAATGCTCTAATTTATCAGAAAAATCCACTAAGTTTCACCTCAAAAAGTATTGCACAAGTCTTTAAAAAAAAAATCACCTAAAAATAAATAGGAAAGGCAAGCAGTTCTTTAAAAAGAGGGATAAAAAGAAGAAAGAAAGGAACATTAGGTAAGCCCATAAATCAGGTTAAGTTATCCAAAATATCTTTTAAACATAAAACTCTTCCTAACAGAAAATTGAAGAAAAAAGAAAAAACTATCACCATTTCTCCATTGATAAAATCTATTTTAAAGGCAGTCAGCAATATATCTATGGGCCATATTTTTCTTGGTCTTGTACATGAGGGCTCCTGAAGGACAACTTCATTCTCAAAGAGTAGTGATGTGGACAGTTTTCCAAGCAGCAGTCACCCAACATCAGTCACTCTTTCTATTTCTTCAAGATGAAGATCTGAGCCATGACTGGAAAAGAAAAGGAAAAGAAGATATAGAAAAAGAGAAAGAAAAAAAATTTTAAGGTCAGTTTTTCTTTGGAGATTTTGTTTTTTCAAGTGAAAATAAAATTATATTCTATGGTTCAGGGATTATAGTAAAGAAGTTGGAACAATCTAAATATTAAATCTTAAAAGAACCTTCTAAAACTTAATGTTCTTATAATGATTCAAACCAACCTACAGACAACAATTCTGGGAAATTGCATTTGTAGGTGTAATTTGGAACTGCAACCTTTCATCAAGTGTGGAATGCTACCAGGTAACAAAGAAACCTGAGAGCAAACATGAAGACAGCTGAATCTCACAAAGATGCAGCTCTTCATATTGGATTTAACAAGGAGAAAGAGCTCTTACCTCTTTCCCAATGTGTTGATTGTTCTACTTACTGCAATTCTCCCAGCATGATACATATCATAGCCAAAACACAACAAATTTAACTTTAAGATCTTCTCTTATATTTAAATTCCTTTGTCATTTATTATTTTGAAATCTTAGCCTGAGCTATTGTGAGAAACAAAATTCATGAATGATTCAACAATGCTGCACAGTGTCAATATCATGAAAAACTCAAGAGGGCTGGGAGAACTGCTCCAGCTTAAGAAACCAGAAAAACATGACCGCTACATGTGAGGTGCAATCTTTAGTGAGTCCCAGATTTAAAAAATTATGGAAGGTATTATTTGGAGAAGTGGAAAAAAATGACTATTTATTACATACTAGATAATAGTATTAACATTAAATGTTCTGACATAAATATTTTATGGAGGACATTTTCCTACATATAATATATATTATCCTTAAAGATATATGCTAAAGTATTTAGTTTATGTCTACAATGTCAAATACTTGTAAGCACGATGTTTACAGATAACCATTAAATGTTACAAAGGAGGAAAGATATACACATGGAGAGAGATCAAAAACGAGAAAGTGAGAAAATTTGGTAAAACTAGGTGAAAGGTATACGGGTGCTCATTGTACTATTTTTGTAAATCTTATGTCTGAAATGTTTCAAGCTATAAGTTGAGCGGACAATCAATTAATCAAAAGAAAGGCTGCACAGTATACATTTCTAGTGATAAATGACAGTATGTAGCTGCATTAATATAACAAGTACAATGAAGTATTTATATTATTTTTAAAAGGAAACAATTAAGACTTACTGAGTTACCATGTTTCCCCGAAAATAAGACATTGTCTTATATATTTTTTTTCTCAAGAAGATACACTAGGGCTTATTTTCAGGGGATGTCTTATGTTTATTAAGTATAATACAATAATCTACATTTATTCAAATACAGTTAAGTCATCTTCTTCTGGAACCTGATGGGGGGAGCCAACCTTGCTGGTGGGGCTGGTGTTAGTGATGTGTGAATTCCTTTCCTCCAGCGATTCGTGCGTGTGCAATAGGATGCCTGCGACCACGGTTACCACATGCACAAACACACACCTGCGCAAGTGTGAGTAGCTCAGAGAAAGGAGCTATGACAGATAAAAGGTATTCCAGTCTTCCTTACCGCTCCACACGGAAATGCATGGCATGGCTATGCAGCATAGCCACACCCATCACTAGGTCTTATTATAGGGGTAGGGCTTATATTTAACAAATGTATAGAAATCCTGCTAAAGCTTATTTTTGGAGTAGGTCTTATTTTCGGGGCAACACGGTAGATATAAAATTTACATTTAAAAAAATTTTCATGTTTATTATAAAAGTAACCTAATAAAACCACACAGTGAATTGCCAGCCCCTGGAATGGAGACAAGAACAGTAACAAGATAGTTCTAGATAATTACTAAGACAAAGTAATGATATATATATATACACATATACATACCATGTTTCCCCCAAAATAAGACACTGTCTTATATTTATTTTTTCTCAAGAAGACACAGTAGGGCTTATTTTCAGGGGATGTCTTTGTCTCCACACCTAAATGCATGGCATGGCTATGCAGCGTATAGGCATAGCGTATCAGATACGCTGCGTAATGCCCATCACTAGGTCTTATTCTCGGGGTAGGGCTTATATTTAACAAATACATAGAAATCCTGCTAGGGCTTATTTTTTGGGTAGGTCTTATTTTTGGGTAAACACTACATATATATATATATCTCAAAAGGAAATTTAAATGTAAGCAAAAATAATTTTTTTTTTAAAGACAGAGTCTTATTCTGTTGCCCAGGCTAGAGTAACATGGTGTCAGCCTACCTCACAACAACTTCAAACTCCTGGGTTCAAGTGATCCTCCTGTCCCAGATTTTCAAGAAGCTGAGACTATAGGCGCTTTCCACAACACCCAGATAAATTATTTATTTTTAAAAATAGAGGGGATGTCTCTCTCTTGTTCAAGTTAGTCTCAAACTCCTGATCTCAGGTGATCCACCCATCTCAGCCTCCCATGGCAGTAGGATTATAGGCAGGAGCCACTATGCCCAGCTAGCACCAAGGATTTTTAAAGCTAAAAGCTTAAAGAAACATATCTTGGCATTTTAAACCTTGATATTATTAGCTGAATACTGGCTGAATTAACAAACACAGAGAATCTTTATTTTAATTATTTTTATGTGGTGCTAACTCAACCTAATAGAATGAATAACATGTAGAGGTAAGGGAATAGGGTTTGAAAGGTAAAGACAATCAACTATGCAGAAATATCTTAGATGTCTTCATTTCACTATAATAGTATATTAATAAGAAAGAGTCACATTCAATTAAAGTAGGCTACCTGAAGGTCTCCTCAGGACAAATATATTGTCATGTATTAAACTGTATGATCGCAGGAAGTAATAAAAGTATATTTTTAATCAACCTTACTAGTTTTCATTTATATTAGACTAGCCTTGACCCTACTTAGGCTGTATAGTATTTTTAATTCTAGATTTGTGAAATATATCACATAACTTTTATCTGAAATATATTATCTGTGAAATATAACTTTTTGTGAAATACATCACATAACTTTTATCTGCAATATATTATCTGTGAAATATATTATCACATAACTTTTATCTGAAATACGATATCTGTGAAATATATCACATAATTTTTATCTGATTTTTCATTTCTCTGTCACAACAAATATTAATTTCAAAAATCATTCTTGGAAAATAAAAAACAAAAAGGAATATAGGATACTTAAACTATCTACTTTTTTGGATTCTTTAACAAAATTTCAAAGGGCAACTTTCAAACTTTCAACTACTATTTATTTAAAGAAATATAATTTCTTAAAATTATATCATTCTTGTGGAACGATTATTAATCTATATAACATAATTAATAGAAAATACTTATGTTAATCCATAGCATAATCATGTTCATTAAGCAAGCAAAAGAATTCCAGCAATGGTTAGTATCATGCAATACATTTGATTTTTACACAAAAGACACAAGACATATTCTTCACTCACCACATGCTAACTAAGCACAGACTGATGGTTTACTCAGAAGATACCACTGCGAGGTGAAGTAAACTATAAAGCCAGGAAGAAAAAAAGCTTATTGGGTTAGTTTTAAGGCTTTTATTATAACACATAGAATATATGTGTTAGGATTAAGTAGACTATATCTCCCCAAATCAAGAAAAAGGCAAAATATTAAGAATAGGTAACACCCCACCTATTGTAATAAGTATAATATTATACAGCTGAGATTTTACTTGCAACTTTATTTAAAAACTTAAGCAACATAATGAAATATGTACTTCACACTTAAGTATATATTTATCCACTAGATAAATAAGGGGGTTATTATACACATTATTAAAAAAACTTTTCATAATTCTAATAAAGTAAACATTAAAATTTAATTTATATAATCTCAATTTGCCCTAAAAATTTTGGAGGAAAAGGTTGGAGTTTGAAAGGCAGTGTACCTATATGTTGAATTCATTCCTAAAATACATCAATTTTATTCCTGAATAACTCTCTTGTAATTCAAAGTACATCAGGAATGGTGACTCAAACTGAAATTTCTAGGAACTCAATCTTAAATATAGATTTTACTCCGGAAAACCTTATATACACTCTATGCCCTATTTTAAGATGGCCATAATCCAAATCATTAATTAGCTTCATGCTCTGTTTTTTTTGTGTGTTTTTTTTTTTAAGACAGAGCCTCAAGGCTCGGCGCCTATAGCTCAACCGGCTAAGGCGCCAGCCACGTACACTTAAGGTGGCGGGTTCGAATCCCCAGCCCGGACCCGCCAAACAACAACGATGGCTGCAACCAAAAAATGGCCGGGCGTTGTGGCGGGCGCCTGC
>CAUYTI010043782.1:0-32184 GCA_963575145.1 Galago senegalensis | reverse complement strand
CTTTTCTTTTTTTTTTTTTAAACAGAGCCTCAAGCTGTCCCCCTGGGTAGAGTGCCATGGCTTCACTGCTCACAGCAACCTCCAACTCCTGGGCTCAAGTGAGTCTCCTGCCTCAGCCTCCCAAGTAGCTGGGACCACAGGCGCCTGCCACAACGCCCGGCTATTTTTTAGTTGCTATTTTTTGTTGTTGTTTGGCGGGCCTGGGCTGGATTTGAACCCGCCACCTTAGGTGTATGTGGCTGGCGCCTTAGCCAATTGAGCCACAGGCGCTGAGCCAGAAGTCTTTGTATTTCTAATAACTTCCTTTGTCTTTTATCCCAAACCACTGTCCAAGGATACACAGTTTAGAACAAACACAATGCTTCCTGTTGCCTGCTAAATAAAACACCTGTAATCCCAGCACTCTGGGAGGCCAAGGCAGGTGGATTGCTTGAACTCAGGAATTTGAGACCAGCCTGAGCAAGAGCAAGACTTTGTTTTGCCTCTAACTAAAAGAAGAAAAACTAGCTGGGTGTTGGGGCGGGGACCTGTAGCCCTATAATCCCAGCTACTCAGGAAGCTGAGGTAGGAGGATCACTTGAGCCTAAGAGTTAAAGTTGCTATGATGACACGATGGCACTCAACCTCAAGGTGACAAGAGTGGGACTCTCAAACCAAAATACCCAAACAAACAAAATACCCAAAATGACACATCCTGGTCACAAGAACATCTTTCTATCCTATCATCTAGGCACAACCTACGTGTCCTCATTCAAATAAGATTATTTCTTTTTCTTAACATAGCTTGTCCTCCTTTCAGAATGTCCATTGTCTTAACTTCCCTCTGATGTACCACAGTAAAACTCAGCTCAAATGTCATTTCCTAATTTACGTGTCATTTCACCTCCTTTATACTTTTAGAATAAACTGTCTTTCTCTTTGGCCTTTTCCTTCACACTGTGTTCTATATCTTCCTTACTGGCATACCTGTCTTACGTTCTCTCCTTGACTACAAGCTCTCGGAAGGTAGAAAGGGACCTTATATCGATGAAATCAATCAATCGTTGTCTGCCATTATCTTATATAAGTTGGTGTCCAATATATATATTTTAAAACTTGAGTGGTTAAACAAAGTACACTTGAAATCTGGTATACTACTTACTGATATAAAAAGGACTGGGTTACAACTGTACAACTGTCCACTGACATTGGACTTGTCCTTATGAACTGGGGTAGCATTTATTTTAGTATTTATTTAGTTGGTAGCATTTATTTTAGTATTTTTTTATTGGTTATTTTATTTTATTTAATACATAATCTTACTCTGTAGCCCTGGGTAGAGTACAGTGGCATCATCATATCTCACTGCAATCTCAAACTCCTGGGCTCAAGCAATCCTCTTGCTTTAGCTTCCAGAGTAGCTGAGAATACAGGCAGGGACTGCCACACCTGGGTAGTTTTTCTATTTTTAATAAAGGCAGAGTCTCACTCCTATTCAGGCTGGTCTCAAACTCCTCATCTCAAGTTATACTCCTGCCTCATCCTCTGAGAGTGCTAGGATTACACAGGCATGAGCCATCATGCCTGGCCATTATTTTGTCTTGAGACAAGAGGTATTTATGTAACGGGTGTCAGTAATAGAAATTTTACGAAATCTCCTACCAAAGAGGGAGAAAAAGAGTTTCTCATAAGGATCACATATTGTTTCCAACCAGTTTTATGGTATAAGCTTTGAGAACAATAACATGGTAAGGTTCCATTATTTCTGGGAATCAGTATTGACGTGCTAAGCTCTCTATATCACAATGTTAGGTAAGTCTGAGCTTTTTGAGGGTAGAAATGGGACTACTAATCCTTATTTTCCCTGATAAATCTGCCCTTACAGTTAAACAATCTCTAAGCATGTCAAGAAATGGGTAAAGATCCTTTAAGAAGGTGAGCTACTAGTTTAGAGTTATATGAGATTACTACCTTTAAATTATGTCACAAAATGCTGATGCTATACAGGTAGTCCCTGGGTTACAAATGAAATAGGTTCTGCAGGTTTGTTAAGCTGAATTCATATGTAAGTTGGACAGGTACATTTACCTATTATCTGTAATAGCCCCAGTTCATAAGGACAAGTCCAATGTCAGTGGACAGTTGTAACTCAGGGAATGCCTGTTTGTAAAACAGGTGTGAGCTTTTAAAAATCACGGTGTAAACAGGAGAAGCAGTACTAAAAATAAATCAAGTATAAAAATATACCATTTCTGTTATTTTTTTCCAAAAGCAGCTTTTCCTTTTGTACAATAAAAGCCATTTTTTCCACTTATCCATCATATTTGCTGGTTGTACTTTGCCAATTAAAGTGACAACAGAATTGATACCAGTATTTTTCCTGAACTTATAGATAGTTCTGCAAGTTATAAGACTTTTTCTTTTGTTCCTCTTACTTTCAGAAAAAGTATGTGTATGTGAGAGAAAAGGTGCAACACTTACAACATTACACAGGCCTGGTAACATGGGCCTTATGGATTGCACAGATCACTAAACTTTATCTCTGGGTGTGTATTCTATTATCAAATCACAAAAATAAATTATACTCATTCTATAGAAATTGTATTGCTTTAAAAAGTTCTAACCACAGGCTTTATTTGACACAGATCATTCTAAATCAAGAATTACATTTCTTTTCATACTTTACAGCTTACAGAACTCCTACAATGATGTTTAAAGGGAAGAAAAAAGTCAGTCACTTAAAAAATGGGGATAGGAGTGATTTAGAGTGTTGAACATAAACACAAAGTAAGAACTCATTTTGCATGCAACCCCTGGTCCTCATGCTGCTAAATGACCAATGATGAATAACTCCGGATACCTTCTGCCAGGCTTAAAGGGTAATATGCCTCATTTTACTGCAACAAATGAGGCTCCTCCTCCTATCAGTCACGGTCCATTCCAATCAGCAGGGTGCCAATAAGCCAGAGGCTAATGAAAAGGGCCTCAGACAAAAAAGAAACAATGGAGTGTTCCCGAGCCCAACCCAGGAACTGAGAGTCCAATTTTTTAAACACCACAGTGCACATTTCAGTTAATCTTTATCATGCTAATGTTATTGAGTCTAAGGAACAAAGAAACTTATTTCATGAATTACTTTTAAACATCAACTTCCCTGAATTTTCTTTTCTTTTGTTAGAGACTACCAACCATTTAACTACCCAGATTAAAACACACACACACACACACACACACACACACACACACACACCCCCTACACTTTTCCCTTGCTCTAAGGTAGAAATCAAAACATAAATTATCACAAAGAAGTCTGATATAATCAACAAAGTTAAACAGTCCTCTTGTTTGATCTCTTCTAAATTAAAGACCAAGTGTTTTGATATGGTATTAGGCATTGAAATAAACCAGATGTTTCTTCCTCTATATAACTCTCCATGGGCACAATCTTAAAGGGTTATTGTCTGGCAAATGTTCAGGGAAACACATTAGAAATGGCATGAATACCCAGGTTTTCCTTTCCTTCTATCTACCCTAGTTTATTATCTAAACTAATGCGTAATCCATAGAGCTTTGGGAACTTTGTGTAAATACTTTCATGTACAATTCTCTTTCTTGCTATCCTGAGATTAAGACCACAATTATCCAGGCTTAAACCTAAAATAAAGGAACCTTTGCAAATGCATTATCTGGCCTTACATGTTTAATCACATAGTATTCTGTGTGCACTTTAATACCTAAACTGAAGAACAAAGGTTGTACCCTTCTGATGTTTTACACATGAAAGATCTTCCAAGATATATATCGGACAATTGGGGGAAACAGAATTAATTTCTAATGACAACAGCATGGTGTTTTTCCATCTAAAATGAGATGTTGTATTAAAAACTTCACATTCTAAAGAACTAAAAATTTCAAACTAGTCATAGCCACCATTTCCAAAGATCTGTAATGCCTAACATAAAATTCTGACATGCACGTCAGACTCTCAAATGTAATCCTCATTAAGTTCCTTCTCCTCATCTTTTCTAATCCTCCCTATCCCCAGATAATGTAATGTTTTTGTTTTTTAATACATTTTGAGAGCACTAAGCATATACTGAAGTATAAATATGAGTCTATAATGGAAGTTAGAGAGAGTGTGTTTAAGGAGGTGTCAGGTTGAGGGGGAGCAGCAGATGGATTGAAGGAAGGGATCTGAAATGTGTAGACTACGGCATGCAGTGATGGAGCAGATGGAATGCATCACCATCAGCTATGACAGAAATGATTTATGGAATGACCTGGCTGCTCCTGCCTAGTAACAACACAGGATGACAGGGTTGAGTTTCCATGACAACCAAAGCCCACCCACTAACTAGATTAAACATTTCTTCTCTGGCTTCCATTCACAGTAAATTTGGATTTTCTTTTCTGAATGCCATCCTGGTTGGGTTAGGATGCTGTTAATAATAAGGGAAGATATTCAAGGACTTGAACAGTAACCAAAAAAGACCTTGAAGGGCCACTGAGAAGATCACAGATTCTTGCTTGCCTATATGCCAACATTCCTTTATAGATGTTTTCCTTGGATAAAATAAATAAATGATCTTTGAGGAAAAAAGCTCTCAAAATGCAGATGCTTTTAAAGGCTGCTGGTATTGAAAAGTTCAAATGCTATATATCCTCTCATATGTGAAATAATTTGTTAATGGACTCTTCCCAGAATCAGCTAGAGGAATACGGCAAGCCAATTCAATACCTGGGAGCCCCTTGGGTTTAATAGTATAAAATAAAAATTCCTTCCTAAATATGTAGTTTTCACTGGGTGGCAGTAAGTCCAAAAGAAGGTAAGACAGTTCTCTTGAATCCTTATCAATGCACTGTAAGACACAGTCACCGGAGCACTGCTCTTTCTGCACATTTGGAGCAGTGGTTATGAGCAGAGTCTGACCCAGTCATAGCAGGGTTCTAATATATATGGGCTTTGCCCTTGCTAGCTTGTGATTCCCTAGGGCAAGCTACTTAATCTTTCTGAGCTCAAGTTACTTAACCTTTTAAACTTTAGTTCCTCATCTGTAATGTGGCGATAATAATGACAACCTTACAGGGTTTTCTTGTTGATTAAAGAAAACGGGGCAAGTGTATGCTTAGTATAAAGCCTACTACATGGTAAACATTTAAGTTATACCTGATAGTTTCTGTGGTTTTGTTATTATCATCACTCTTAGGGGATCTAAAACCGAATTCAACAAACATGTTACTGAGCTTCATTTTGTGTGGGGCTCTGCTATACAGCAGATAGATTTGACTCAGTTTCATTTCTCAAGAAGCTTATACTCAACTGTAGAGGTTTATTTACAGAAACAGTATATAAAGAGGCTTATCTCCTCAAATGTTCAACAGTTGCTTGCTACCACTCACAGACTACTCATATGTACAGCAACCCATATGTTTGACAGAATTTACAGCATTTCACAGATATGAAAAGACAGGCAACTCTGTGAGAATTCTAACAGGCATATTGCTTGGAAGGAAAGAAGGAAGAAAAAAATAAAGAGAAATTTCAGAAAGTACAAAGCACAAGTGACTCTTTTAAATAATTAGATTTATCATGAATCTTTGTAGAGTACTAAATACATTTCTCTTCTAGTTTCAGCATTCCAAAAGAAGAAATTTTATTGTTTTAAGAATCATGTATTCAGGCTCGGCACCTGTGGCTCAAGCAGCTAAGACGCCAGCCACATACACCTAAGGTGGCGGGTTCAAATCCCCAGCCCGGGCCCGCCAAACAACAATGATGGCTGCAACCAAAAAAAAATGGCCAGGCGTTGTGGCAGGCGCCTGTGGTCCCAGCTACTTGGGAGGCTGAGGCAGGAGACTCGCTTGAGCCCAGGAGTTGGAGGTTGCTGTGAGCGTGATGCCACGGCACTCTACCCAGGGGGATAGCTTGAGGCTCCATCTCAAAAAAAAAAAAAAAAGAATCATGTATTCAAACAGTCAGTGCTTTGTCACTAATGTCCTGATGTGATATAAACTATCTGCTTAAGGAAAAAAATTCTTTTTAATCAGCTCATCAGTTTTACTCATTTTAGCATGACTTCTTCCACATACTTTTTGGCTCTAATTAAAGAAAGGTTTTTTTTTCTTTTTGAGAAGGTTGTCATTTCCTGCCTCCTGACTAAATCAGCTGTAGTTAATGTTTTGCCTTTGCTTTTTTCTCAAATTAAAAACAAAAGTACATAAAATACTTTTCATAAAGGCACTTCATTCTCTGGATCAGAAGAGTAAATGTCTTTCTCAACCACTCACTAAATATGTATTTGAAATAAATCAAATAAATAGGCTTAGTGATTAATCTCAGTAATTTGTGCTGTAACATTATTTCTTTGTCTTCTTTCCAGCATTTACTGTACCATTGTGGGCTGACCTACAATAGAGTCTCTTAACAAAACTAGGCTGTCCTAAACCCCTGGTAATATCGAATTGTTTACTTTTATACCAAGAAGGTTGGGAAAAATATCAAAATCAGCATGTAGTATGTCTTGGTAGACTTTGAGTGGTCTGTGCTGTGTGATCTAAAGCTCTTGTGAGGTTCTTTCCTTTTTTTGTTTCTTGATATAGAGTCTCACTATGTCGCCCTAGCTGTGTCATCATAGCTCACAGAGTGCTATGTAGTCACAGCTCACAGCAAACTTAAACTCTTGGGTAGAGTACTGTGTGGTCATAGCTCACAGCAACCTTAAACTCTTGGGCTTAAGCAATTCTCTTGCCTCAGCCTCCCAAGTAGCTGGGACTACAGGCGCCTGCCACAACGCCTGGCTACTTTTTGTTGTAGTTGTCATTGTTGTTTAGCTGGCCTGGGCCAGGTTTGAACTCACCACCTTTGGTATATGTGGCCAGTGCCATAACCACTGTACTATAGGCACCAAGCTCTTGTGAGATGTTTTAAAATAAAAAAAATGTCAGCAGGACCTGTGGTGGTCCCATCTGTACAAAATCGTCTATGATAGAATCAAGCAGGCTTTCTTTAAGAAGGAGCTGAAAATCACTGTCAAACTGAAAATCACTGTCAAACTGTTGAAGGCAGAAACACAAAGTCAGAAAGTGAGATTAAAACAATAAAGCTCTTTTGAGTTAAAAAAAATTGAAAGGTTAAAAACATGCCTAATTTCTCTTCCTCCACCTATTCTTGATTCATTAAAACAAAGACATATTTAAATTGAAGTAAGAAGGGCACTTCTTGTAGAGATGGGGTTAAAAGGTATTCTTATAAGTTAATTTAAGGGCAGGTATCAATACAAGCCAGAATAGCTCTAAACATATAATGAAACTGATCTTGTAACTACACCCTTCAGACACTTATCACTCACAAAAATCTAATCACTGCGTTTAGCAGTTAAAATGCATTCAGCAGAATGTTTCAAATCAATACTTACAGATGCCAAAGCCTTTCCAAGTGCATCACCTGTTTGTGAACTTCCAGCAGCATTCCCTCTGGTTCCTGGACATTTCAAGAAGAGAAAAATGTTAACAATTTTTGCAGGTAAGTAAGCTTTCCTTTTTCTTTTTCTATTGTCATCTGACAACTATAGTAATAAACCAGGAAATACTCTGTATGTGTTATACTTAGAGATGGATTCCTTACCAGTTTCTGTATTAATAAAAATAAAAAAGTTTCTTGCCTACCTTTCTTTCATTTTTAAAGTTGGTACTAAAACATATATATTGTAAGATATGGGGTTCACTTGAAATCCCCAAATTAGGTCTTAAGAAAGTTTTGCCAACCAGAAAAGCTCACCTAGAATGCTATCTGATCCATTGATAGGAGGAGTGTGTGAGGCAGCAACATAAGGAGAGCTGCTGGTGCTGCCACGATGAAAGCTGGACATTGGTGGAAGACTCGTGCTTATGTCTGTTGGTGAAACTGAGTGTGGAGGATAACTCTAGGAAAAGGGGAAAAGAGACATCATCTATTAAATGTGTTTTCTAAATAATACACACAATGGACAATCGCAATAATAGGTCAGAACAGCTCTACAAATTAGCAGCGAAGGAGCGCTACTATTATCATTTACTTTCTAAAAAGGTATAGTAAATGCAGTAAGTATCACTTCAAACTTCAGAAGTTTTGGCAGAATCCAATTTTATATTTGTAATCCAAAGAGACACAACTGAGGACAGAGTGTTGCTGCACTCTAGTCATATGTTATAGCCTACCAAGCGGTCATGTGAATGAAGGCTGCCATAACTACTGGACTGAGACATGTGGGAAGTGGAGGTCCCCAGAATTCCACCAAAACCAGGCTGGCTCATCCCATTTGATGAACTCCAAAGGTCAGAAGAATTGTGGGTCCCATCTAAGACAAAAAGAGAAATATAAAAATTTTCTTAGCTAATTTTTATTATTCTGATGATGCTTATAAAAATTCAAAGGGTACTCTTTAGATATTTTTCCTTCCCTTTTCCAACCTAGTCTCCTATCCAGTTTTCTTCTCTCCAAACTGCAAAATTACTATTTTAAAATAAGGAATAAGCTTTATAGTCAGGGAAAAAATAATTTAAACTGTAGCAGGTAGGTAAGTCATTATAAAAATCCAATCCTCAGGAAATCTAAATGCATATAGAGCAGGATAATAAAAATTCTAAATTTAGGGATAGGCTGGATTTAATTTTTGGTTAAATGATATATATATATAAACATACAAAAAAGTTCTCAATCCATAATAGACAATGCACATTATATCTAACATTTTGAAATTGTGGAATAAAGAAGTTTCTGTAACAGTAAACCTAAGTACTATAATTGATCATGACCATCTTATAGTCAGCTTCAAAGGAAAAGTGTCAGTAATGACTTCACTTACAAATATAAATCCAAGGAATCATTTATGTAATAATTTATTGCTCTCATAGAAATGCTTCACATAGTCCAAAACCACAAAAGACCAAATATAAATGATTTGCTAGATGTGAATTAAAGGAAATGCAATACTTTTTCTCCTAATAAGTTTTACTCTTTTAATGGCATGTAAGCTTTTTATTTATATTGGTAATTCAAGGTGTGATATGAATCCATAATTTAAACAGGAAACTAAAGTTAATAGCTTTCATACATTTAAAATTCTAAGATGAACCAGAGCACTTCTACTTAATTTTTCTTAATTTCTTTATAAATTCAATCAATACTGAATGGGCACTTGGACAGTTTGCTGGGTAACCCAACTAAACTGCAATCAGCAATCAACAGAATTAGAAAACGAAAAAGCTAAATTTTAATTTACTTTAGCCAAAAAATACCTAGATAAATAATGTTTGAATATCACAGTGTTTTAGAACACTGGGTAATACAAGGATAATGTGTTAGTATTTGACAACTCTTTGGTAGTACTTACCCTGCATAAAGAAAGTGCTAGCAAACATACTGGTTGGTGGCTTAGGAGATGGATAACTAGGAGATTCACGGTTGAAGTCATCTGAATTTGGGGATGGTGCATATACCTTAAAATTAAACAGTAAATTAAATTAAAAGGTAAATGATCATCATTATGTAAATTGAGTTCTATATTCCATAAAAGGCCTAAAAGGTCTATCTAAATAAAGGCCTACCACAAATGCAAAGAATACTGCCTACATCCATATCAATAATGTCCAATTTATTTGCTATCTATATGTCTTTTTAGCTAATTATAACCTACTACTTCACATATCTTTGTAATGCATCTTGGTGTGACAGTTATACCGGGTGGTTTAATAAAGCCATAAAGGTTGGTTTGGTTTACAAAACACAAATCTCACACAGGCTCATGATTCAAAATCTGATGAAGCAAATAAATGTCTTTTGAATATAGCACAAAATAAAATTGAGTTTCATAAAATTCATTCTTTTCGCTATTAACAAGATTTACCAATAACAGATCTATTGAATGTTGCTATCCTTTGTTACAAGGTAACTGAAAGGCTTGACGCAATTGTTTAGAAACCTGCTGAACCTGGTGGAGTTGGCAAATAAAAACCAAAATTCTGCTGAGAGGTTTTAATTCTTTAATTTCAAGTACACGTTCAGGTCTTGGATAGCTTTACTAAAAATTTCCTTTGTTAGAGCAGTATTAATTTCCTTTGATAAACTCTTGCTTCAGATAAGCAAACTATGAACATTTTAAATTAGCAAATGGTTAACATTTGCATTTTTTTTTGAAAACTGAGTGGGCAAATAACCTTAATGATCAAAACATGATCACACTATTCTGCTAACTACTAAAACTAAGAAGGAATAAATAATATTTGTCTGATCTGTAAAAGTAAACTTCCAGAGGTCAGGGAAGGCAAAGCTGAGCTACTTTGAGCAGCATATGAAATAATTTATTTTGTTTTAGTTTGATCAGGGTACATCTATTACATTTTACTGCCAAATAAAACTCTAAGTGTTCACTTAAGTGGAGGATAATAAGTTAACATTATAATTATTGGAGCATGTGTTAAAAGAAAACTTTTTTTGCATAAGCATACAAAATTTCTGTAATACACACAAGAAACTTAATGATTAGATCTTTGGAGTTAGAATTGAGAAGGCCTATTACTTTATACCCTTCTACATAATTTGCAATTATTACCCTAGGTATATCTTTATTTACGTTAGTTATAGAAAAAGAATTAAGGAAGCACATCAAGATTAAAATAGGGGTCCAATTATTTTATTTACATAGATCATAAATTACATTAATTTCTTCTTTCTCTGAGACGCTAAATGTAAAGACCTCTGGAAAATTACCCTAACCTTTCCAAGACTTAATTTCCTCTTTTATAAAATGGTACCAATAGTATCTGTACCAGGAAGTGGGGGGAATGATCAGAGGAGATATATACAGGGAATGTTTAACACAGTGCCTTGTACAAAGTCAGCAATCAACAAGTATTAGCTAATGTTATATTACCTTTGTATCATTCTACTTAGAAGCAGTTATGCTACTAAATATTGCCCATATATAAAGTTTATCCTATATAAAAGATTAAAAAGTCTGTTTCTATCCTTCTTGCTGGTCCTGATCATACTAGTACTGTACGTCTTTTTAGTGGATTGTCATTTAATTTCTTGCTTTTCACATCCCAAGGGAAAAACACACATCTTTGCTACCTGAGAAATTTGGGACATGATATCATATAAAAAACTATCCAGAAGGATCCTTGTTAGGTGAACATGGCAGGTAAAATGGTTTGTTTATTATATGTAGCAACCATACTTTTCTAGCTTAAAGCCATCATAAATGACTGTGTTCAAATGAAATAATTGGGTATACTGTATAAATGAGTTTGTAATCCATTACACAGACTGATGGCAGGTAAAGTTTTCAGGAAAGGAACTTTATACTATTTTAATCAAAAAAATCTAAACTTAGCCACCACTAGAGTCCTCTGTCCCCTTTGCATATAGATTTCTCCAAGACAAGCTAAAACCATAAACAAAAAGTAGAGTAAATTTACAGACCTCATCAGAAAATACAAATGAGAATCAAATTTAGAAGACAGCACCTGGACATACACTTTTTTTGTTTATATTGCAGTAGTTCATTTATTTCTCAATTTTACTTTATTTTCACTATAATTTTTTCTTTTCTTTTTTGGAGATGGGGTCTTGCTCTTGCTCAGCATGGTCTTGAACTCCTGAGCTAAAAACAATCCATCTGCCTCAGCCTCTGAAAGTGCTAGGATTATAGGCGTGAGCCACTGTGCACAGATTTGAACATATACTTTTTATCACAAACATGTACTTTACTATATACATCATACTTGACCTGAAAGTATGAAATATAAAATTCTCTAATTCTATCCAGGTTTTAGACTGAAACACTATGGAAGCCTTTCACGTTTGATAATTATGAAGAAAAAAAAAGTCCAATTTTGAGGTGTCATATTATCAGTTTAAATTTCTACATAATTTGTCATTTAAACTTTTTACTTTTATTTGCATTCAAGTTACTGTATTCCACACATGATAAAACTTACACTTTCAAATTTTTTAAATGTTTGCAATTACAAAAGGAAGCAGAGGGATAAAGTTGGCTTTACTGATTTACACATTGCTGCTAAAGAAAGACGAATGTGCTGATTAGATCTAGGTTATGTGATAGCTGTTGTGGACAGCAAGGAAAATAAGATAAATCACACAAAGCAGAGAAAGAGATTTGCTATCTCTTACTCAAAAATCTTAAGGTTGCATGGAAAAAATGGGGCACACTTTAGAGGTAAAGTTTGCTTTTAATACTAGTCTTCACAGACAGACTTTGGAAAATAGACTTTTAAAGGACAGATCTTATAAATGAAAATAGTAAAAACAAACAGAAATCCACAAACCTCTACATTATCATTTATATACTAAGACAAATTCACAATTTTTATAATAAAAATATTTTGAAATACACAGTTCTCAAAGAGGCTCGGCTAACATGGGCTAAATATCTTTGCTTTTGGTATCTTAACCATAGCTTACAAAAACATGGCTGCAATGTTATGAAGCAGCAGTTGTGCCAGTCTTGATTCTTCAGATCAAAGAGTTCTTGCGGCAAAGCACAACTGATGTGGTCTCAAAGATTTTATTAACTCCAGATGGAGGGAAATAGTCAGCCAATTCCACAAAAAGAGTAAGTCTCTCTTGGTTACAATCAGTACTGGCCACAAATTAAAAGCAGACTGCTTATGTCATCTGATCACCTGCACATAGATGCCAGGTTTTTTCCCCTAGTTATGATCTAATCATATGTTTAAATCTTAAGGATGATTTTGTATCACAACAAATAACCTAAAAATTAAGAGAAAGGAATATATATGCTTTAAGATGATTAAAATCTGCCAGGAGTCAAACTATGCTGAAGAGAATAGAAAGAGGTACAATTAAGTCATTTCAGATGTTCTATTAAAATGCAGTATACAGACCTTTCCTCTAGCTCTCTGGCCTCTATTTCTGAATACCAGGCTCACGGTAGCCATCATGGGACCAATTCTTTCCCCAAGCGCTTATATTTTCCCCTCCAAGAATGGTGTTAAGAGAAATTCTGAGTGTTTTTAGAATGCACACATTCCTAATTCGAAAGAACAGAATTAAAAATCTAAAATATATCTCCCTTTCACTATTAACTCTGGTCAAAAAGAACCCACATTAATACCCTGAATGTTCTGATGGCACCCACCCCAAAGGAAGTTTTTAAAAAGGATGGCATTAAGAATGAACATTTACAATTACTCTTTATAGTGAGGACACAATTTTTCTTGAAATGTTTTAGGTCATAAAACCAATCTGAGTCAAATCTGCAAAGATAGATGCCTTTCTTCCTGCTTGGATGATTCAGTTTAATTACAAGGATAATCCCAAATTCAGGGCAGACCACTCCCTGTTTAGCTATAGAGGCTGAAGCTGGGCACTGCGCTCCTGGTAGCAATGCAAACTTCTTATAATTAATATCGGAAACATCCCTGTGAGACAAGAGCACAATGACTTTCTGATAATTATTGAAAAGAAGCAAAGTCGTAGAAGTTTTTGCAAAATAAGTTTTTTATCTAGTCACCTTCAGTAATAAGAGAAAGTTAAAGCATTAAATGATTCCCTATACTTTTAAAAATAGATTCACAACCTCTGTGGTGCCTGATATTTTAACATGTTCCAGATAAGAGGTAGAAATATTCTTTAGTATATGAGAATAGTTATATATATAATTAAGATATTCTTCCACAGAAAGTGAGAGGAATTCATTAGATAAGTGCTGTCCAATAGAGGTTTCTGTGATGACCAATTTCTGCATCTGTGCTATACAATATAGTACCTCTTAGTCACCAGACTACAGAACATGTGAAATGTGGATAGTACAACTAAAGAACTGAATTTCAATTGGTGTATGTAGCTAATAGTTACTATGGTGAACACAGCAGATTTACATCACCCTCCCTTACTCAGCAGTTTAATTATATACATTATTTTGAAAAGTATTCTAGGATTCTCATAAGCTCCAAGGCCTATGAAAACCACTATCAGCCTAAATTTTCAAACATTTTGGGAACATCTTTCACCTAATTTGGAATAAAGAAGGGTGAAGCCGCTTATCCAATTTTCTGAACATGCTCCAACATAGAACTAATTACCAAGATTCTGTTCTGTTTGGGCTTCTATTAGCTCTTTTGTCAAGATGATTTTAATAACAGTTCTATTTAAGTTCCAATATGCTTGCTATCATCACTTTAATATGCCATAATATGGATTTCAAATATGTAAAAGGCACGCCAATAATAGAAAATATCTTCAGCACAATTTATAGCAAGTTACAAAAATAATAAAACAAAATCATTTGGCTAATTTACCACAGAATTATAATTTTAAAATGAAAACACAATATTATATTCAGGGACATATACTTAATTTATCTGATGATTTAAATAATTATATTTTATATGAAACAGTAACAATTTTATAAGATCAAGGTGAACACTTAAAATCTGGGGGTGGGGGAGAAAGACTAGGTCAATGGAAAAAGAAAATCCCAACCCAAGTTAAACTGAATACTAAAAAAACCGTAATTAAACCTCTGAGCCTCTAATTTAAAAAATACATATATTTAAGAGTCAGTACTCAAAAACTAAGGAAGAAAAGCTAGATAATTATCCTAAGAATTTATTTTTTACTGTTTAAATTATTCCCATTAACCTATGCAAGTTCACTCGTAATAATATATATAATTACTGTGACAAATTTCCTTGTATTTCTGAATTTGATGGGATCTGCATTTAGTAAAAAAGAGCCTGTTTTAAAAAGAGCAAATGAAAGAAATTTTAATGGCTTTCTATACTTATTCAGATAAGAGTGGTAAGAAGATACCAGAAGAAAGTAATTTCCTAGAAAACATTTCCTACATACTTTTCCAATCATTCTGTATCCATTACTTTGTATGAATATTGGTCTCATGTATGTGATAAGATATAAATCAAATGTATACCAAGTATCTTTAACCTAAAAGGCAAAATTAAAGTTTCTGAAATTTAGGTCTTCACTCTCCTGTTACTGCTCTAATTAAAATTAAAGCAAACATAACCCCCAAGAAAAACATAAAAAGGTTAAATAAATCCTACAATGAGAGTGTAATTTAAGAATACCTTAGTGTCTGAGAATACTTAACAAATGATAGATTTGATAAATACTTTATTGGTTTTAGGATTTTAATATTACATAAAAAATTATAAATTTTGCTATTAAATTCAACTTGCTACTACAGTTTTTAATTCCAAGCCTAAGGGAAAATATTTACACAGATCCATTAAAAATACCACAAGAAGTGAAATAATAGGTATCATAAAACAAAATATCTACAGTAAAAGGACTGACTCAAGAACATACAGGTTACCTCTATGGAAAATTCTTTTCACTGAATAAGCCTGTAAAAAACACAACTAGAATTTTTGTTAATGGGATAAATATATGTTTATACTTTCAAAGGTTTCCTAAATAAATGAACCAGTATCTTTCCCCCCAAAATTTCCAGAGACATGTTTAGAGGAAAGTAAAATGAAATTTCCTTCCCAGCAACAATAAGAAAAAGAATTCCGATTTTCAATGCAAAAAAGCATCTTAAAATCAATTACTGCTCTTGCTATCTAACAAGCACAGTTGAATACTACTGGTTTTTAATTGTGAGAATAACTTCTTCTTAGGTAAACCAAGCACATTTATATTGATCTTAAACTAATATTACTGGATTTTCTACTGTAACTGCTATCATTTTTCTAATCATCACTTTTTTTTCTTGAGAGATAAATTATGGAATTTCTAAGGGGCAGGGTTTAAAACTTGGTTGTTAGGATAATACACTGAACAAATCAATGACTGTCACCTTTTTGCTACCTCCATTTTAAAGAAATTTAGATCCTACAATACTGTACCTGATCCTCTCTCTTCAATATGTTTGTGAAAAGGATTTCACTTTCTTTCTCAAAAACATTACTAAACTAACCAGTGATGAAACCTCCTGGCAGGGCCTACATTGCTATTTATACTCACCTGAATTAAAGAAAAAGAAAACTTTCTTGGGCTCATACGCATACGCTATTCCCTCAGATGATTTTGGTAAAGGGAGGGAAAAAAACCCTAAGATTTATGATAAAATCCTACCATTCAATATCCTTTAGCATTCTATATTCAAAGATTTAAAAAATGAACTCATGTTCTGCCTATCATAAAAATGTTAGATTTAACTTTAGTGGACCCACAAACAGTCTGGAAATTTGAATTAATTGAATTATACTTTCTTCCCTTATGTTAACTGGCAATAAATCCCCTAATAGAAAAGTAACTCTATATATACAACATTGGCTTCTGTGTTTTTATTAACTGAAAATGTTTATTTGAAAAATAAGTCTTTGAAGCATTTACAATGTAATTTTAGTTACTTGTTACTCTAATTAACAACAACAACAACAGATTACATGGGCGATCAGGTGCCCAAACCATGGCTAAACCGATTTTCAGTATGATGAATTCTAGAAGAAGAAGAAACCTAGAAGAAGAATTAAACCTAGTTTAATTTCCTGAGTTTTGAAACAAACATACCTGGGACAGTTTTAAGGTATTCATTTAAAAAACTGATAAAAATGTGCTTGTTACTGTTACTCTGATCATATATGTAAAAGGCAATTATTTGTAAGAGTGGCGCAGTTACATTTTCTTCTGAGTTACATTTTCTTTTCCATGTAGTGTATTTTAATACAAATGGTAGTAAGGATAAATTTAGTTTAGTCCTTTGCAATGGAGACTAATTTCTTTTCCATGGATAATATAAAAAAGAAAACCAGTTCTTGGGCAGTAGATCTGGATTCAAATTCTGCCCTCAACAATTTACTAAGTGAATAGGGCTGAACTCCCTTATTTATAAAACGAGGCTAGGAACATTCAAAGGACAGGGCAATTGTGAGAATTAAATGAGATAAACATGAAGTTCTTGGCAAGTTCCTGGCACAGAATAGCCTGCACAAACATGTTCACTCTGTCTCCTCTTTCACAGATCTCATCCAAGGAAGTAATATTCAAAATTATGCTTCTAGCTTGAGTTTTAAAACTTGGGTTCTGTGTTGTGTCTCATGAAATTAAAATAATCTCTTAATACAACAAAAATAATAATCATGTCTATACTTGCTGAAATTTTTATACCTAGAATACTTTTTAGCAGCCTAGAAAAATAAGAGGTTGTTTAGATCTGAGGAAGACTAAAACTCCAGAAACCTCAAGAGGAGAAAGGGAGAGAGAGAAAGAAAGAGGAGTCCTCTCTTGCTCAAATTTTTCTTTCTTTTACCTCTATAAGACTTTCTTCCTTTCTGCATAAAGAACATAATTTATTTGCATCAGTGAAAAAACTGAATACAAGCTGAATCCTTTTATAAGTAAGGAACCTCAGAAACTCACTGTTCCTTGCTATTTTTTAAATCTCAAAAAAGTATAGTATTCCAAAGTTTTAATATCTCTATTTATTATAAACACATACAAATACCTTATAACATGAAACATGGCTACACAAAACATGAAATATAGCTACACAAAAGTTACATATAATATAGAACATTAACTCCTTTCAAACAGTAAGCTAAATTTTTGGCTTTTCTTTTCTGGACATATATGCACAACTCTGTTATATTTCTAATAATACAATACTGGCCAAATAACATTAGGTAATTAAATATAAAAAGAATTTTTGGTCTTTTCCTAGAGTTTGTCCAGTTTTGCTAGATTTTCCAAATACTCTTAAATATATGTAATCAACTTGAAAACTTAAAAATAAAAACTAGAGAAAGGGGAAAGTATTCTGTTTAAAACCAGGTACACTTAGGATTTGTCACTCCCTCATAATACGAAAATAATTTTATGGTTGGGGTCACCATAACATGAGGAACTATATGAAAGGGTCGCGGCATTAGAAAGGTTGAAAACCACTGCCCTAGTGGAATATTAAAAATGAAATCAATGCAAACTGATTAGCATTTAAAAAATTAATCCACTCTATTGTCTTAAAATAAATTGACAAAGTGGCATTATAGAGTAAGCTTAAATTTAACCTGTTCATCACGAGAATACGTAAAAATTCACTACTTCACTGAAAGTGAAGAAATATTAAAGTGCTAGTGTTTGCTATAAAATAGCACTGACAGGTAGATATTTCCCAATATATATTAACATCATGTATTTATATAATCTTTATACAATGTAACTACATAATATACAATTTTCTTATTAAAGAAAATTAAAGTCATTCGATAATAATAATTCTAAAACATTTTTAAAAATTCTTAGGGAATAACTTTTAAAACTAGGGGTAAGTAAAAATAAAATACATATAACTCCAGTGCCTTATGATTCAGAGGACTAAGACAATATATATCATCTCTTTATACATTTTCAAGAACATAAAAGTCACCTTTGACCTGTATCTGGCACAGTCTATCAATTTGCAGGCAATTTTCTCACATACCAACTCTGCCATCTACCATAAGCCTGGAAATACTTAATATTATCAAAGCTGTCTCTAACCCCCCTCCCAATGTAGAACAAAGAGAAATGTAATGAAGTAATCTGTGCTCTTGAAAGAATAAAATCTAAACTCAATTTGCGTTATAGTCTCTCTGCTTCAGGGGTCCTGCATAATTAATTTTACTGAACTTCCAATACATACACACACACCCACACACACCATTTTAAAATAGTTTTACTTAGAATTGGACACAAAAGAAAAATATTTTTGTATTTGAAAGACACCTGGCAAAAAAATTACATAAAGATCAAGTAATTTCACTTTATTATCCATCTAAATCTACCTTTCACGTTCTCCAAAGCTCTGCTTAGATAGGCAGCTTGAACATATACTTTTAATAAGTTTAAGGATATTCTGGCTTATTATCAAGAAAACTTATCCAAAAGTTCACAACCAAACACTGGCTGAGTCAAAACAGGCCTTAGTGAGTCCTTTAACTCAGTGAAAGAAAAAGGGCTTTGATTACTTCTCAGTACCCTGGTTAGCCATATGCTATTTCAAACATTTTTAAGTGGTAAAAAGGGAAGAGACAACCATATCTAATTTTATGCTTATTTTAGGAAAATGTAATTGAATTTTCTCTGTAACTTAAAACATTAGTATTAAAAATACTTCTCCACTTCCCCTGTCACAAAAGCCACATATGGATTTTTCATAAGACACTTAAGGGAAAAAATTTTGAAAGACTAAGAAAAATATGGAATTTCTGATATAAACCAAGGTTGTTATTGATTAGTGTAACATTTTTATAAGTTACCAAGTATCTTGTGAAGATAACTCCTACCAAATCTTTCAGAGAAGTGGACTTTCTTCTTAGAATATACAAAATCCTCTGGCTTAACGGTATTTTTTTTCAGAAATAAATAAATACAACGCAATTAATTTAAAGAATAGAAATTTTTTGCTTAGCAAAACATAGTATTATTTTAAAACACTTAACCATGTGCTATAAGTTGAACAGAAATACATTCTTAGGAAAATGTATAAATGCATTCTTTTTAAAAATAGTGACTTACTTTATGACTCTGCACAAGGTCAAAATTCTAGTTTGATTGGAAACAGATGGTATCCCAGGAAAGTCAGGCTCTGGACCTGAAACTCCAAACAGGAAATACGGGCCCTCACTAGCTGACTGCTTTCCCTAATCATTCCCAGAACTTCATACTTGTTATTTTTATGAATATCCAAGATGACTTTCATCTTTTCTGTCCATCTACAAAACATCAAATAATTCTCAATATATATGTATGTATGCACGTATTTTATAAAAAGATTGTATGTTTACTATATACAAAAACATCAAAACAAATGTACTTCCAAGCTCACTGCTAGCAAAGATATCAGGCTAAAAATAATAGCTCACAATTTCAAGTTTATTTAAAAACAAAATAAGAGCCGACGATTATTGATTAATTGTGTAGAGACATGACTTTACTGACACTACTTAACAAATAAATATACAATCTAACGTGTTGCAGAAAAGGTTAAAACAAAACCTCACAGGTTTTAGTAAAAAGCAATTAAACAAGCCAGTTAGAAGCTCCATGAACAAAGAGAAAGGCTTACCGTTTTCCCATTGTAGTAATACATCAAAGAATTGCTGCCCATTCCAGGAACAGGATAAGCACAATACATGTTGATTTTGAAAATGTTACTGTTTGCTGCTAATGCCTACAGCTTCTCTTCAAGACATAGATCCACTCAGGCAAACAGAGTAAGTCCTCAGTACTATGCATCCACACATGGATCTACTCAAAAGGAACTTATGCAAAATAGGACTAAACCAACTCACAAGAGCACAGAGGGAGGGTTTATGCTGTAAGTAACCTCTTTCAATTTCCATTAAGTCCTTCCACTGGTGGAGGATACCAATAAGACAAAATCTGGAGTATTAAAAAATATCATTTGTAAATGCTAAATAAAGAAAAGAGATACAGTGTTCCGCAGAAAAATATAGCAAGGAATTATTAATCCCAAGGATTTACTTCATATATATGTAAATATAAATATATACACACATATACAAAGGAAGGCAAGCTAATAATAGATCTTTTGCTAATTTGTTTTTAGTTTTAATTAAATAGAAAGCATTTGTGGCAGGGGAAACTTGCTTGCTACACCTCCAGTAACATTACCATCTGGCATGGTCTAAAGTTGCTTCAACTTTGATAAACACATGATCAAGTAATCAGGAATTGGAAACATTGAATCATGTGTAACAAGAAGGATCTAGACAGTTAAGCCTTAAACAAAATCACTTCCTAGAGAAAGCCGACTGTCATGTAAGAACCTCTTAACTAGCTAGAACAAACCATAATATTTTTAACGTATTATAATCATATTAAAAATAGAAAGGAACACATTTTATTGAAAAGTTTAGCCCAAAAATCAGAAAACTTATCTTAAAAACAAGTCATCTGTTTTTAAAATGTAAATAGAGATTTTCAATTATTAAGCTCCTTGAATTGTTCATTCATAACACCAATTAAAAGTTTATAATGGACTACAGTCTTCTGGAACATATGTATTAAGTGATTCAAAAACTAAATAGAAAAAACAAACATGATTTTGTTTTCCTTATATAAAGTATGAAAGGCTGATGTGTATACAGACAAAAATGCACACTCTAGCTTATTTCCCAGAAGTCTTTCCTCCAAGTTCATTACTGTTCTTAATATTTTACATATTCATATTTTTGTTAATGTTCAGATTTCCCAGGAAGGAAAAATCATCAGTGTGATAATAAATGTCTCAGGTTTTTCTACTTCTTTGTATTTTGAAGTCAGTTTTCAAACACTTCTGTGAATACATGACTTACACACACAAACACATTTTGCTATTTAAAATTTTTCTAATTTATCTTTTGGTGTAAATTCTAATCCAGAAAAACAGAAGAACAACTTCTTTTTTTCTTCTCATTTCCCTCCATCAAAACCTCTTTGTATTGTCTCTTCTTGTGCCTTGGAGGTTCTAACAGGACTGTGTTAATCAGAATCAGAGGACAGCCTACAAGCTGCAAAACAAGGCACATCACTTTTTTAAAGGCACCTTTCATGATGCAGAAATTCTCTATGAAATATTCTGGGAATATACTGTAAGAGACCCCCACAAACCCTCATTTGTATGAAACATATTGATCAAATTATATTAATAAAACTAAATCAGACCGTAAGGCCAGCTAACTTCACAATGTTTTAAAAGCTGATGGTATCGGAACAACAATAAAACCTCCCCACACTCTCCAGATATAGAAAAGGCTAAGCAGCAGCTGCAAAAGAACATCACAGCACAGCAGACTATTAAAATGCCAGTCTGCAGAGTGGTCTGTAACTTCCTCCCTCCTGAGAGACCACAAAGAACCATTTCAATCCTTGGAGAACTGTGTAAAAAGCTTTGATTTACAATTAACAATGCTATGCCTTAAAACCATTCAAGTAAAATTTAGTCTTTCATAGGCATAGTCTTTTCTCTAGTGACAGAACAGCTACTCTTAAAAGGGGGGGGGCACGGAACCAACCAGATAAAATAAAATTTCCTCCTGCTATTATTAAAAATAATAAAAAAAATCCTTTTCAAGAAAAATTGAGGAGGAACAGAGAGAAGGGAGACAGAAAACACTCAACGACTTCAACATTTTCTTCCTATAATCACTGCTCCAGTCTGAGAAAACTTTTATTCTGTCAGTTCGTAAAATAATCACCTAGAATACTTAAGCTCATTTCTCTGGTACTTGACGGAAAACAAAGAGAATACTATGTTGTCTGACAAAATAAAGAGCATTATATAAATTCAACTAAGAAACCCTGGCTAGTAAAGCACAATGAAAATTTTAATATATCATCGTTAGTTCTTTATTTTAGCCAAACAGTATAACCAAACTTATTTTACTGTTCTAAAATCAGTTTATTATTAAGCACATGGTTAAGATCTGCTGTTAAACCCCAGATCTGAATGTAAAACACAACAATTTCCCCTCCCCACCCCTTTTTCTCTCTCTTTCTTCTCTCTCTGTTTTGGATACAGTCTCACTCTGTATCCCTGGATAGAGTGCTGCAGCATTAGCCTAGCTTACTGCAATGTTAAACTTCTGGGCTCAAGCAATCCTCTTGCCTTAGCCTCGTGAGTAGCTGGGACTACCGGGACCCATCACAATGCCTGGCTAATTTTTTCCATTTTTTGTAGAGACGGGGTCTCTCTCTTGCTTAGGCTGGCCTCGAACTCCTGAGCTCAAGCAATCTTCCTAGCCTCCCAGAGTGCTACTATTACAGATGAAAGCCACTGTGCCTGGCTAACAGTTTCTAAACAGAGTTGATAAACTAATTAAAAGCTTTTGCTTATACTTTTCATTCCTTTTCTCAAAAACACGGATATTAAATCCATACATGTGTAAGGAAGATCTCCTCTATCAATATGCGTCACAGGCACCTGGTATGCACTATTGCCTAAATTTGAGAGTAGAAATTGGTACTTAAAAAAAAACAAAAACCCACCTATTATACTAAACTCTTTTCTCAAAAACAGTAAGTCATCAAGAAAACTGGTGGTAATCTAAATAAAGTATCTCATCCCCATATCCTACCTGTATGCTGTGATAAGGCTTTTTGTCACCCCTAAAATACCTTACCCAAAAGAAATTAAAATTAGCTGATGTAGGTAGTCATTTGCTTTATTGCAATTAGAAATTATCATCTATAATAAAGTCTTTTTTCTCTTCCTTAAAAATATTTTTATAAAACCTAATTTAATCTATGCAACAGCTGCAGCACATTTTTTTCCCTTAGAAGAATCATATTACAGGGAAAATGCACATAGATGGATCAAGTGCTGCTCTGGCCAATGCAGTTGTTTAATCTTTGCCTTTTTTTTTTTTTCAAAGGAACATGTCAAGGGTTAATCCTGTGACTCAGTCTGACAAAATGAGTCAGCTGGAGACAGGGCCAATTTTTAAACCTGATTTCAGACAGGCATGCAGTCTGTGCAGGAGCTTGAACCGTCAAGCACTTTTTATCCTGAATTGTTTCCACCAACAATTCTATATTATCACTATGTGTTATCTAAGATTATGTGATCTGACTTTAATATTAATATAATCTAGTACAATAATATAAAAAAATCACCAAGTTTTACAGCAAGACAGGCATTAATGAGCACAGTGGCAGCATGATTAATGAAAATGTCAGAGAACTCTGGAAAAAAGTGACTTGGGGCCATACATCTTTTATTAGCAAACTAATGATTCCTGGTTTAAGAATTATTGCATTTCATGGATTTTCAAATATTCTTTTCCCCACCAAATTTTTAGGATGTTATATTTATTGCTATTCTAATACTCATCAAGTATAGACCTAAACAGAAAAAAAAAAGATTTTTCTCACTGTGTCGCCCTCAGTAGAGTATGGTGGCATCACAGCTCATAGCAACTTCTAACTCCTGGCCTTAGGCAATTCTCTTGTCTCAGCTTCCCAAGTAGCTGGGACTACAGGCGCTCACCACAACGCCTGGCTATTTTTTTTGTTGTTGTTGTTGCGGTTTGGCTGGGCTGAGTTTGAACCTGCCACCCTGGGTACATGGGTCCAGTGTCCTACTCACTGAGTCACAGGCACCCCCACCCCCAAATCTTTAATTTGTTTCACCTAAGCAATTTACTTCTTAGGATTTAGGAAAAGATGTTTTCTTTTCTTTTTTTTTTTCAAAGTTTTTAAATGTAAGACAAGAATATTCATACACAAAGAAAAATCCAAACAGAAAGAAAAACAGTAACTCTCCCATTTAATTCTAGCAGATCCCCAGTTTAGAGGCAACCACACTTACATATAGCTCTTAAATAATCCATGCATATACCATCATGAACAAGGAAAAGATGTTTTCAAAGAGTAAAAATTTTCGGGACTTCAGTTTAAATTCCAGGCTCCCATACAAAAATTTCCTTCTTCCTTCTTATTTTTCTGTTGATTGGAAAATAGATCTTCCATGGGGAGCTATACAAAATTTCTTGGAATTACTTATGTAGTATTTTAATCTATTTTATTAGCTCATCTTTATCCCGATACCTGGATTATTCTAACAGTCATCTATTTTTCAAACTATCTTTAAGCAAGAATGTTTTAAAAGGCAACAGAATTCTAAACAGTTTTCAAAAGAAAATTTAATTGGACTGAGTAACACATCTTGAATTAGTTAATAAAGGTCAGTTAATGGTTAATCTTACTGTACAGTCTTCTAAAGTAAACAGGCAACATTCCACTGTTCCAAAAAGCCAGAAGATCTGGCTGGAAAGTAAATCTAAAATCCACTCATAGGATTCCTCATGAAAGTTTCAACATTATTTCTAAGTGAATCAATTCTTGGAAAACAGTCTTTCTGAGTAATAAAGCCAAACTTAAAAGTTCACATACGAATAATACCACAAATGAACTCTTCATTTTCCTAAAGGATAGATTCAATAAATAACCAATAAATTATTGGTTACAAGGGAGGTAAAGGTGAGGATGGACTTAAAAGTATTATAAGTGAGAGAACCTCTAAGTGGGCAAATTGAAGGCAGAATACTCTTCCCTGATGCCTTCTCTTCCTTAGTTGCATGGAGGTGACTTGTGAGTAAATGCTGTCTCCTAATTCAATCAGACACCAAAACCCTAGGCTTTATATCTGAATATTACATTGCAGATTTTTTTAGTATGTGTTACTCTGTAAATAAATAAGGTCAATTCCTAAGTGTTCAAGAAGTTGGTCTTCTGGTGGTCTTCTATCATCTTCACATTTTAGAAAATTTACTTTTCCAACAAAGAAAACAAGAATATAAAGCACCAGCAAAATAATGCATCCTTTAAAACCAGTCCACTAAAACTCAATATGTAAATATAATATGATATAAATATAATAGTACTATTGATCTCAAATGTATAGTGCATGTCCTAATTCAACATCACTTTAATCTTGTTGATACCCAGTCCACCAGTAAAAAGGGTTTCCAATTACTTTATTTCCACTGCATGAAAATCTTAAAAATCAAAGACTGGTTTTGTAATCTTTATTCATGTGATATTCTAAGAAACAACTGCTCCATATTTAATTCTGAACTGTGAATACCTAAATCTTATTCAAATCAATAACTATACTGATAGCTTATATTAAAAATTAGTCTGCATGCTGGTACACAATTTATCTGAATATTGCTGGGAATCAGAAGCATCAACACATATAAATATATATTTCTTAACACTATAAAGATACATGCTAAAATTCACAACAGTGTCTTTCTTACACATAGAACATGCTATTTCTTTTTTTTTTTTTTGAGACAGAGCCTCAAGCTGTCCCCCTGGGTAGAGGGCCGTGGCATTACAGCTCACAGCAACCTCCAACTCCTGGGCTCGAGGGAGTCTCTTGCCTCCGCCTCCCAAGTAGCTGGGACCACAGGCGCCCGCCACAACGCCTGGCTATTTTTTGGTTGCAGCCATTATTGTTGTTTGGCGGGTCCAGGCTAGGGATTCGAACCTGCCACCTTAGGTGTACGTGGCTGGCGCCTTAGCCGGTTGAGCTATAGGCGCCGAGCCAACATGCTATTTCTTAATGTTTCTTTATGAATATCTCATATCTATGGCTCGGTGCCTATAACTCAGTGGTTAGGAAGCCAGCCACATACACTGGGGTTGGTGGGTTTGAACATTGCCCAGGCCTGCTAAAAACAACAATGACAACTACAACTATGACAAAAAAACAGCTGGGCGTTGTGGTGGGCGCCTGTAGTCCCAGCTACTTGGGAGGCTGAGGAAAGAGAATCACTTAAGCCCAAGAGTTTGAGCTTGCTGTGAGCTGTGACGCCACAGCACTCTACCAAGGGTGACCTAGCAAGACTCTATCTCAAAAAACAAAGAAACAAACAACCCCCCCCCCAAAATATCTCAAGTCTAAACTGAGTTTCAGAAATGCTTAATGATTAACAAAATGCAAAACATCTATCTGTATGGTCTGCATACAGATAAGTAAAGTGCATTTTTAGGGCAAAAGAACACTTGTTTAATTCCCCTTTTGACAGTCATATGACTATAAGGAGGATGTGTAAAAACAGTCCTATCTTCTGGAGGAGAAAGCAAATAAATCTCTGAGGTAAATAAATAGTATCCCTCTGACATCAACATGAACAGAACTGACAGATCATACAAAGCTTCTAAAGGGCAATCATTAGCTACCTCTTCAAATGAGATAGAACTGCAATTACTGAGAATATGTAAAACCTGAAGCAATTTGTATGCCTCTTTTGATCACAAACTCACTATGACAAAGCAGTTTTCTTTGAAAAATTAAAGTGGGGGGCCCTCCTTGCCCTAATGATTCTTACATCTCTTGGCTGTCCCTTTCTTTCCCCACATGAATTACAGTTTGTCACTTCTCATTTACCACTTGAAATAACATGGTAAGAAAATCATTAACTATGTTGCAACTTTGTAATTTTCCTGCAGATGGCTCTATAATCACAGGACTGCTTAATGTTGTGTGTATGCACATTAAAAAAAAAAAAAAAAAAGATGAGGAGGACCTCTAGGTTTTAAATTCCTCAGTAAACCAGCACTTCTGAAGAGCTTCCCAGACTGGCACAAGGTTTTGCACTCCTGACTTGTTAGGCAAACTAACAATAAAACAAAACTGTAAACAAACAAAGCTATTATTTTAAATCATCTATAAAGGTAAACAATTTTTTGAGTTAGCTGTCCCTTAAAGAAAGTGCTACCCATTCTTTTTGTTTCTTCTTTTGGCATGTGCAATTTTTTTTCTTCTGAGTTGGAAAGTGCCAGATTCTTTCAATTTATGAGAAATGGAACGGCACCAAGATACTCTATTTTCAATTTATTTTTAAAGAGACTTAGCAACATCTGCATCTTAGCCCAGAACCATTTCAAGAATCTAAAATCCAAATCTCTAAATACATTAAGTTTTTTCTGGCCTCTAATCTATATTTTTATTTCTGTAGAAATTCTTGCTAGTGGTAGTAATTTTTTAATACTTCATTTACCTCTGAATAAATGCTGAGAGTCTACCAAAGCATCCTGGCTCACATTTGTAATGATCACGTGATAAAGCAAAACTAATTTTTGCTATACTCATCACTGAAAGAAATCATGCAGATCCTAAACTTATGAAAGGACTATCGTTTAAAAGAAAGGTTTCTGACTACTAAAATTTTAATGATCGTTTTTAACGAAAGTCAAATAACACTTCATTTTGAAAACATATCTAAGGAGAGATGATAAACAGGGGAGGGGATGGGAAGAGGTGTCAGTGGTGCCTTTTCAACAAATAACAAAGTGAAACAAGCACTACTTGACTAATATTTAGTATGCTTCACCAGTAACAGGGCTATGCCACCCTAATAATGACAAATGTCCATTACCAGATTGGAAAACATACAAAATTTGGAAGAAATCTTTTAAGCTACTGAGTCTATGTGTCCATGTCACAAGTATATGCAGTAGGGCAGAAGTATTCTCTCCACCACCCGTTAGTATTCTATTTACATCAAATAGGTTGCGCAGGTCCCAGAACACTGTGGAGTTTTTTTCTTTATCATATAATACAAACAAACACTAAGAATTCAAGAGATAAGAATCCAGGTTTCAGGTCTACATCTTAGGAGGCAAAAAATCTTAGGGTAGGTCAGAGATTCTTCCCGCACCTAATTTTCCATTTCTGCAAAGTATAGGCTTTTTTTTTTGGAGACAGAGTCTTACTATGTTGCCCTTGGTAGAGTGCCGTAGCATCACAGCTCACAGCAACCTCAAACTCTTGGGGTTAAGCGATTCTCTTGCTTGGGTGATCTTAAGTGATTCAGCCTCCCAAGTAGCTGGAACTATAGGCGCCTGCCACAACGCCTGGCTATTTTTCGGTTGCAGTTGTCATTGTTGTTTAGCAGGCCCGGGCCAGGTTCAAACCCACCAGCTTGGGTGCATATAGCCGGCGCCCTACCCACTGAGCTATGGGCACCGCCAAAGTATAGGCATTTAAACTATTCCAAAGATTTTCTAACCATTTCAGCACTAATAAAACATTTTATAATCTACTCTACCTTAAAACTCTGAATTCCTCTTTTGAAAGACTGTTTCCTAGACATTTTTTGTTATTGAGTTATGATGCACCTTCTTCTCTCTTAAAAAGAATAATTAAAGTCATTCAGAACTTCTGATTAGAAGGAAAATGAAACATTGCTATGGTGAACTAAAATAACTCTAGTGAAAAGAAATCTGATGTTTTAGTATGAGTAACTATTTCAGTAAACTACACAATTTATTAGGTTTTATGAAATATTTTAAACCATGACATATTACTATTTTCTAGAGACTCAAAGCTGTGACCTACTAACATAAATACCCAGTGTCGATTTGAATCTTAAGTTGTGTTTTTATAAATATACACGCAAGTGTCATAACTAAATGCCTAAAACTTCACATGGCAGGCTGATCCAAGAACATAATTACAACTTCTTAGTTCTAAGAGTTTAAAAGCTTTGCATTCTAATAATAATTATGCCAACAAAGGAGGTATGTGCATATCTGTATAGGGGTTAGTTATAGAATTCTGTTGGCTAGTAATACATTCAGTTAAAATTATTTTCTTAAATTATATGTAGTATCTGGGAAAAAATGATAACAAAAAAGAGTTGACACCTTATCAGTAGCTAACAACTCCTGCCTAACTTTCTCATTATTTAATTTATTCAATAAGAATTTCGGTATCTTGGCTCAGGTCCTGTGGCTTAAGCAGCTAAGGTGCCAGCCACATACACCTGAGCTGGTGAGTCTGAATCCAGCCCAGGCCTGCCAAACAACAATGACGGCTGCAACCAAAAAATAGTCAGGTGTTGTGGCAGGTGCCTGTAGTCCCAGCTACTTGGGAGACAGAGGCAGGAGAATAGCGTGAGCCCAGGAGTTGGAGGTTGCTGTGAGCTGTGATGCTATGGCACTCTACCCAGGGCGATAGCTTGAGGCTCTGTCTCAAAAAAAAAGAATTTGGTATCTTGGGGTGGCATCTATGGCTCAGTGAGTAGGGTGCTGGCCCCATATACCAAGGGTGGAGGGTTCAAACCCAGCCCTGGCCAAAACTGCAACCAAAAAATAGCTGGGCGTTGTGGCGGGCACCTGTAGTCCCAGTTACTCAGGAAGCTGAGACAAGAGGATCCCCTAAGCCCAGGAGTTGGGAGGTTGCTGTAAGCTGTGTGATGCCAAGGCACTCTACCAAGGGCAATAAAGTGAGATTCTGTCTCTACAAAAAAACATAAAGAATTTTGGTACCTCAATAATGTGCAATTTCAGATATTTTATGTGAATATTGCATCATTTGAAAAATAAAATAAGGGTGGGCATGGCGGCTCATGCCTGTAATCCCAGCATTATGGGAAGCTGGGGTGGATGGGATTGTTTGAGCTCAGGAGTTCAAGACCAGCCTGAACAGGAATAAGACCTCCATCTCTACTAAAAATAAATAAATAAATAAGAAAATAGATAAAACTTGTTGGGTGTACTGGCAGTGTACTGGGTGTACCTGTAGTCCCAGCTACTCCAGAGGCTGAGGTAAGAGGATTGCTTGAGCCAAACAGTTTTAGGTTGCAGGGAGCTCTGATGATACTCAGAGGCACTCTAACTAGGGTTGAGATTTTGTCTTAAAAAAAAAAAAAAGGCAAATAAAAGATTTAAGTTTTGTGGTCATGTACTTCAAATAAACATGTAAACCTCTACAGAGATAGCTGTTACAATGTGAGGAAGTAACAGAGAGTTGAGCCAATATGAGAGATTATTTTAGCAAGTGGGCTGTGGTTTCTGCACTATTCTGTAATAAAGATGCTGTGCTTGTGCTTATAAGAGCATGCTAAATGTTTTTATAATACAGTATCCATAAAGTTGGTATGCAACTCAAAAGTTATCTTTGCACATGAACTTTATGGCCACCCTATATAATGGGTTAAAGTGTATGTGTAGTTTTCCTGCTCCGGAAGATAATTCACATTATCCTGGATGTAGCCCATGTCTTCTCTGAGTCAAGCAAGCACAGTTCAAAGAGAAAGAAGAGCTGTGGCTGCACTGCTAATCATTTGAGTTTTGTTCATATAGTCAACAAATAGTTAACTAAGCACCTTCTATTTTGCACCTCTGTGCTGTAGATACAGCAATAAAAGATGCAAATAAAATCTCTTAAAAAAGCTTTATCAAATTGCTCATGGGTGACAGGGAAAACAAATTAGGTTATATCAGATGATATTATCAACAAATACTCTAAAGAAAAAGTACAACAGCAAAGAGTCAGAGGGTGCTATGGGCATGTTACCATTTTATACAGATGGTCACAAAGGACAAAAGATCCTCACTGATAAAGTGATAGGTGATCAAAGAGAGAACTGGCTGTATTGATACTAAGGAAACTGTTCCAACAGAGAGAACAGTAAATGCAAAGGCCTGAGGTAGGAGTAGCAATAAAGAGGACAGTGTGGCTGGAGAGTGAGGGAGAAACACACCAGTAGAAGGTAAAGTCTGAGAGGCAGCATGGGACAGAACATGAAGAGTCATGCAAACCATTTTAAAGTCTGATTTTACAATGATAAAGAAAACTACTGGAAAATTTTAAGCAGAGAAATTATATGATCTGACTTAAGATTTAAAAGGATCTTCTGGCTAGGTGCCTATAGCTCAACTGGCTAAGGTGTCAGCCACGTACACCTAAGGTGGCGGGTTCGAATCCCTAGCCCGGACCTGCCAAACAACAATGATGGCTGCAACCAAAAAATAGCCGGGCATTGTGGCAGGCGCCTGTGGTCTCAGCTACTTGGGAGGCAGAGGCAAGGAGCCCAGGAGTTGGAGGTTGCTGTGAGCTGTAATGCCACGGCACTCTACCCAGGGGGACAGCTTGAGGCTCTGTCTCAAAAAAAAAAAAAAAAAAGGATCTTCCTGTGGCTCAGTGCCTGTAGCTCTGTGGCTAGGGAGCCAGACACATACATTGGAGCTGGTGGGTTCGAATCCAGCCTGGGCCCATCAAACAACAGTGACAACCAAAAATAGCCACGTGCTGTGGCGGGTGTCTGTAGTCCCAGCTACTTGGGAGGCTGAGGCAAGAGAATTGTTAAGCCCAAGAGTCTGAGGTTGCTGTGAGCTATGACGTCCCAGCACTCTACCCAGGGCGACAGCTTGAGATTCTGTCTCAAAAAAACCTTTTTGTGGCTCGGTGCCTATAGCTCAACCAGCTAAGGCGCCAGCCATGTACACCTAAGGTGGCGGGTTCGAATCCCCAGCCCGGACCCGCCAAACAACAATGACGGCTGCAACCAAAAAAACAGCCGGGCGTTGTGGCGGGCGCCTGTGGTCCCAGCTATTTGGGAGGCGGAGGCAAGAGACTCGCTTGAGCCCAGGAGTTGGAGGTTGCTGTGAGCTGTGATGCCACGGCACTCTACCCAGGGGGACACCTTGAGGCTCTGTCTCAAAAAAAAAATAGCAGGGCGTTGTGGTGGGCGCCTAAAGTCCTAGCCTTTTGGGAGGCTGAGGCAAGAGAATTGTTAAGCCCAAGAGCTGGAGGTTGCTGTGGGCTGTGACACTACAGCACTCTACCAAGGGCAAAAAAATGAGACTGTCTCAAAAAAAAAAAAAAACCTATAAAAAATATTCCTTCAGAGGAGGGAAAGAAAAAAAACCAAGCA
>CAUYTI010043778.1:0-14818 GCA_963575145.1 Galago senegalensis | reverse complement strand
CTGTGGTCCCAGCTACTTGGGAGGCAGAGGCAGGAGACTCGCTAGAGCCCAGGAGTTGGAGGTTGCTGTGAGCTGTAATGCCACGGCACTCTACCCAGGGGGACAGCTTGAGGCTCTGTCTCAAAAAAAAAAAAAAGAAAGCTATCCGCCAACATAGCCCTAACCACCAGACACTGATTCCATAAGGACCACCCAGGCCTGTGGAGCTTTGGCTGCCCTTCCCCTGGCTCCAGGTTTGGGCTAGGCTTGCCTTTGTTGTCCTTGATGTCCACAGCAGCCTGGGCCTCCAGCAGCAGGGTAATCAGCTCTGTGTTGCCATTCAGGGCTGCATGGTGCAGGGCAGAAAAGCTGGCAAGGGCAGAGAGTAAATGTCAGAGAGGGCCTAGCTCTTGGGCCCCTCCCAGTCTGGCAACACCCTGGTTGAAAACTCACCCATCTGAGTCCTGGAAGTTGACATTGATCTTCTTGGTAGAGCCCAGGAGCTCTGGGGTGGAGAGGGGACACAGTTAGGGGAACTGTGCCCAGCTCTTCTAGTCCATGTCAGAGCAGGAAGTGGGTGCTGCCTAACTCCCTGGCAGACCCAATGCCCAACAAGTTCTTAGGCCATAAACATTCACTCATTCATTCATTCAGCTCTGCCCTGAAATTGGCTCCAAGTACCAACTGTCTGGGTCTTGATTTCCCACTGCACTGAGACAGGGGCAAGTCACAGGACCAACCAAAGACTCTAGTCTGTCCCTGCCTGGGACAGAAGACTAGGCTAGGCATCCACAAAGATACACACATGTGCACACGCACACCCTCCCTGGACGCTGGCTGAGCACCTGCCAATGGTGGGAGGGAGAGAGCCAGCCCAATCTGTCTCTCAGAAGGACCCAGATGGGGCCGGGGGTGGCCAGGAGAGGCTGGAACACCCGGAAATGGAGGTATCTCTGTGGGAAGATCTGTATCTCCACCACACAATCACCCTACTGCCAGCCTTGGCCAAAGCCAGTGTTGGCTACCCACCCTGCCAGGGCAGAGGGGAGGCAGACAAGAGCCAGCGCCCCTGGGTAACCTCCTATACACAGCCATCTTGGCTTCAGGGCTCTGGCCACCTGAACTTGAGTGGCCTAAGACTGCCCTTGGGGCCTCAGTCTCCCCTGGGGCCACCCCTCTCCTGGCCTCCACCAGCCGCCTGCCAGAGGAAGGAAGCCCACCAAAGCCCTCCCAGTGGGCTCAAGGCCAAGCAGACTTGGGCCAACCCACTGCCTGTTTGGGCCATGGTTATATAACCTGTTTGTGGGTCAGTCACTTGAAGAGGGGGAGCCTGCAAGACAGAAGCCCCTTTGTCCAGGCCCAGGACGGGGTGGGGGTGGGAGCCCAAGGATAGGGAGTCGAGGCACAGAAGCTGCAGGGCTTGCCTGGTGGCCTACCACAGCTCTTGCCTAAGGGCCTTAGGCTTGGCCTAAGCCATCAAATGCATAGTCCTTTAATGACCCATGAGGCCCACAAGGTCAGACAGGCCTGAGTTCAAGTCTCAGCTCTGTCACTTACTAGGCCCATGGCCTTGGGTTCTGGCCTCTTCCCAAAGCTGAAAGAGGTGCTTCTAATGGGGCCAGCCAGAGGTGAGGGAGCATTTCCAGACATGAAACCCATAGGCCCTGCACACTCCAGGGATCAGTAAGTGATCATTATTAATATTAGCTGTATGGGAATCCTACCTCCACTCTAACAGCAAGGGGTTTCTCCTGTGTAGAGCAAAGCCATCTATAGGTGTTCCAGCCCTCCATGCTCAGAAATGTCCATCTCCCTTAATGGCAACACCACCCTTCCCATCTTCAGCCTAGGCCAAAACCTTGGAGCCTTTCTTGCACACCTGTATCTTGTCCCTCCAGTAGCCCTCTTGGCTCTACCTTGGTTTTTTTTTTTTTTTTGAGACAGAGCCTCAAGCTGTCCCCCTGGGTAGAGTGCCATGGCTTCACTGCTCACAGCAACCTCCAACTCCTGAGCTCAAGCGAGTCTCCTGCCTCCACCTCCCAAGTAGCTGGGACCACAGGCGCCCGCCACAACGCCCGGCTATTTTTTGGTTGCAGCCATTATTGTTGTTTGGTGGGCCCAGGCTGGATTTGAACCCGCCACCTTAGGTGTATATGGCTGGTGCCTTAGCCACTTGAGCCACAGGCGCCAAGCCGGCTCTACCTTTGAGATGCTCTGGGTACACTTGGAACTCTTCTCACCACACTGGGTCAGACCAGCATCTCTCATAGGATCATTGTCATCACCTCCTCACTGGCATCCCTATGTCCTCCCTGCAGCCCTTGGTCTAACCTCTGTGCCCAGCACAGTCCTGAGGCCCTGTTAGAACATGTGTCAAATCCTGTGCTCCTCTCCTGAAGTCCCTCCAGCAACCCATAACCCTGGAGAAGGGGATGCCAAAACAGGGCAGTGACATTGCATGCTGGGGCCCTCCTGCATTCGCCCTGATCTCCTCGCCTACTTTTTCATCACCCTTGCTCCAGCCACATGGGCCTCCTTGATGCTCCTCCAACATACCAACTGCCTCCCTGCTACATGGGCTTCTGCACATGCTGGGGAGGGTTATTCTTTCCCTAATTACCCCCATGACTCTCTCCCTCCTGCCACCTGCTCAACAAACCCTACCCATCTAAGATGGCACCCATCCCATGTCTGCTATATCACCCTCTGTATTTCTCACCACTGATCACATCACACCTCCTCATTCATTGATCTTGTTCCTTGCCCATGTCCATTACTAAACTATAAGCACCAAGAGGACAGGACTGTAATCTATTATGCTCACTGTTAAATCCTCGGTTACTAAAACAGTGCCTGGCACACATAGGACGTGTTCAATAAATTGGTGACAGAACTGCTAGCCTAGTCCCACACTTGTCCAGGTGGTACCTGCCAAGGCTGGCCTCATGGGTGTACAACTGTGCAGTTTCTCAGGAAAGCCCCTCAACTGGTTGGTTGTTCTGCTGTCACCACACTAAAATCCTTAATTTTTGGACAAGGAGCCCTGGATTTAATTCTGCATGGAACCCTGCAAATTATGGAGCTGGGCTTGCATAGCTCCTGTTGTTTGCCATTAGCTAAAGGGGGTGCAGATGCAATCGCATCTCCCCTAGGGCCCTGCTCAGGAACTTCTCCTCTGGAACACTGCACTCCCACTCTTCCCAGCTCCGGTGTAGCCAGTTCTGGTATCTCCCCCAAGACACCCCAAACCAGGTCCACCTGCTCACCTAGCCACATCTACAGGGGCTGAGATTTCAGGGAGATGGGAGAGCAAGGCCCAGAGAGTGACACAGATACCTGTAGGAGAGTGTAGTCTCCATCAGGAAGGGGACTGCTTGCCATAAGGAGGGGCACCTCACTAAGGTCATCTCGTCCCTCTCTCCGTCCCTCAAAGAAGAAAGTAACTAAAATTGGATGGGGGGCAACTTGAAGTCTTAGGACAACCTCCCCACAATGGGAAACTAACTGGGTGGCCAGGAAGGTCCCAGAACTGCAGCAGGCCTGCGGAGGCTGCCCCACTCTGAGGCAATGTCTGAGGCAGGAGCAAAGCCCAGCTGGAGGGGCAGGTGGGTCTAGCTAGAGGTCACTAAGTCCCCTGGATTTCATGTTAGAAAGAGCAAATAGACCCTTCACTGCTCTCCTGAGACCAGCCCCACCTTTGGGGTCAGGTGCAAACTCCAAGCTGGAGGGAACCTAGTCAACCAAGGTGAGAGGGTGGCAGGCACAGGCCCTCTGGAACACAGGCAGGGAGTTCCTCTAGGGTGTCCTAGGGCTTCCTGAAAGGGGAAGCTGGGCCAGAGGGGGGCACAAGCCCTCCCTGCCAGCAGAAGGCCACCCTGGCTCCAGGATTCTCCCCAGAGCAGAGTCTCTTCTTCCCCTCAAGGACAACCATTAAGTGTGCATGTGCACACAAGGGGAGGCTCCTTTCAAGGCAGGGTGGGGGGTGGAGTGACAGAGCCTGGGTGACATTAGAGTAGTGGGAAGAGGGAAGGGGCCAGGCACCAGAAGAAGACCATGAAAGTGCAGATCATAGGAATACCTCTGGGCACAGAGGCCTAGGGGACCCTGCTGGACACCCCCCACCTCATGGCCCAAACTCCAGCTGTACTTTGCTGAATCAAAATACATCTTACTCCAAAGCAGGCCAGTGTTGCCATGACGACTGAGCTAATTCATGGAGGGATTTCTCCATCTGATTTATTATACCGCCCCTGTGAGTCAGAGAGTACAGATATGGGGGCCAAGGCTGGTGTCTCCCCTGACCTAGAGGCCAAACAGAGGCAGAGACCCAGGCAGAGGTGAAAGCCCCCATCCCCCCTGAATGGCCTGAATAAAGGGAAGAGGAACATCCAAATCTGAGGCCCCTGCTTCCTTAGTCTCCAGCCTGGTGGGCCTTCTAGGGGAGAAGGCATAGTTGGTGCTTACTGAGAACTTACTAAGTATTGAAGCTTCACGTGCACCCTCTCACTGTCCTTACAACACTGCTGTGACGCAAATGTCCTATCGTACAGCTGAAAAGACTGATGTCCAGAGAGCCAAGCTCTCTGTACCCAAGTTCACAGGATCACTAGGTGGAAGCCTTTACTGTGCCTCTGTCTCTCTCAGCTGAGGTGCCTCTGCCTGGAAGCCCTCCCTTCTGAGCCCTCAGGGCCTGAAGCCAGCCCAGGGCCAGGGTGCCTGCCTGCAAGCCACCAGTGCCCCTCTCTCTTGCTGCATAGAGTGGACAGGGGCTGGCTAGGCCAAGTGCTGGGGGCAGGGGTCCTCTGCCCGCCCCAGCCAGTTCCAGTGCCCACCAGTACCCTGGAGAAAGGGGAGGAGCCTACTGGCTACAGTCTGTGGGGACAGGGTGGGGAGTGAGTACACCCAGAGCCATGTGCCAACCTGCAGAGCCCTGTCTATGCCTACATAGGTGCCCTGACACACTGACACGATCATATGTGCGCAGCCGCACACGCGGCTGGTCCACACGCCCATCCATCCATCTCCCCGCAGCCCCCCAGGGAAGCTCCAGCTGAGCCGGGATGAGCGCTGAGGATCAGGGCTCCAAGCTCCCAGCCTTTCCCTGGGGCCCCACAGCACAAGCTAGGGATGTCCAGTGGGGGCTCCTCCCTCAAGGCCCCCTTTACCTGCAGAAAAGCCCAAGAGGATCAGAGTCTGTCAGAGTCTGCCAGAGAAGTGGGCCCACAGTCATGCCCCGGGGGCTGCCCCTGCCTGGGCGACCTTCTGCTACCCCCATCAGTAAATGGCTCCCCCCCAGCCATGCCAGGGGCAGCCACACCCCCAGCGTGGTCCTGCCCCCCCCTTCCCCGCTAGGCGTGTTATTAAACATAGGGATGGGAGGAGGATAGACACTGTCAACCCCCTGGTCGCCCCTGGCCGCCAGAGCCCCCTCCCTCTCTCCCTGGTGCGTGCGTGTAGGGGCATCCGCCTCGCCCTTTAAAGGCCTCATTGGGGACCTTCAGCTGTCAGCCCGCAGCCTGGGGAGGGAGGAGACAGAGGCAGAAAAGGAGGGATGCAAACGCCTGGGCCCCGGAGATGGGTGCCAGATAGGCCCCTCTGGGGTCTGGGGTGACGGCCGGCCGCTTGGGGCCGCCCCTCCTCCAGTACTGGGGGCAGATGAGAGGACGCTGACAGAGGGTCTGGGCGCTGCTGGCCCCGCCCCGCCCCCGGAGACCTGGCAGCATCCTTCCCCACCCCGTGCCAGGATGGGTGGGGGGCTCGACGCGGGAGGTGGGCCCCTGAGCGCAACCCCCGCACTCACTGGCCTTCCCCGGCCGCGGCCTCTGCAGCAGCCTCTGCGCGGTCCCCACGTCCTCCGCCTTCACCGCCTGCACCAGCTCCTGCTCCTTCCCCATGGCGCGGCCCGACCGCAACGACGCGGCTGCGCTCCGTGCGCTCGCGCGGCTCAGAGGCGGCGGCGGCCCGGCGGCCCCGGCTGCATCCCCTCCCAGCCCCGCCGCCTGCTCGGCCGCCCGCCGCCCCTTCGCCCTCCTCAGGCTCGGGTTTGGGCTCCGGCTCCCGGTGCGGAGGGGGTGGGGAGCGCGTCACGGGCGGGGGGCGGCCCGGGGGCGGGGGCCGGCCGCGGCGGGCGCGGGGCGGGGGCGCGGCACCTGGCGCCGCCTCCCGGACGCCTGGGTCCCAGCGCGGCTGCTGACCTCCGTCAGCCTGCGCCGGCCGCGCGCCCCGCTCCTTGGCTCCGCCCCCACATCGGGCCCTACCCGGAGACGACCCCTCCCCAGGTGCGGGCCGCGCGGGTTGGGCCGGGTCTCTGTGGACAGCGGCTGTCCCAGGCGACTGCCGGGGGCTGGGGACAGCGGCCGCTGGGGGGCTGGACGCGAAACCCTACGCGGTGGCGGTGGCGGTGGCAGCGCAAGGCTGAGCTTGAAGAGCTTTCCAGAGGCTGCGGGACCCAAGGAGGGAGGGATTCTGAGACAGTGGGCGGGCGGGGGCCTGGAACCGAGAGACCCGGGCACAGTGGCCGTGGTTCCCGTGGGAGGTGTCGAGGGATTCTGAAGAGGAATCTCCCTGTAATGAATTCGGTGTCAGGGAACCCGCACTCCCTCCCCCCAACTTCACCTCCTTCCCCTGCAGCCTCTGGCTCTTCTCCACGAATAATGCAGGGGACACTTTTTCAAATCCTCAGTCTGGACCTCAACCCCAGGGCAGCTTCCACATCCATCACCAAAGTCGGTGCCCACCCTGCTTACTCTCTAGCCTGCAGCCACAGACTCTGGCGGCTCCACGCAGACAATCCTTGTTGACAGTTGCTGACCCTACCCCACCCCCATAGAAGTGTCACCTCTCACCTCCTGCCTGAAGGCCTCAGCCACCCTGGGTCTCAGGCTTTCACCTCCCAAGCATTCTACAGACAGACTAATTGGGGTCTGAGTCCTGGCCCAAGGCTCAGTTTCCTCATTTGCCAGGTCACCACCCCCACTGGACAAGGCTGTTGGGAGAATTGGTAAGGGTGACACACATGGCATGATTGGTGCTGACATTGACCATCAAGCAGGTCCAGGAAGTAGAAAAGGGGAAGTGCAGGCACAGGGGTCTCAGGATCACTAGGGCAGCTGGCTTGTTTCCTTTGTGAGGAAAGTCTCCCTTCCTCATGAGGTTAGGGAGCAAGCCTAAGTCTTCTGGCATGTGCTGAGCTCCTAGAGGGGTCCCTGAGTGCAAAGGCCCTACCCCTAACCTTTACAGTGACTGATTCCTGGGTACCTGCTAGATCAGGTGCTATGCTTATGCTAGTCACTTCATAGATGAGGTTGGACTTCCTGTCCTCATTTTACAGATGAAGAAACTGAGGCTCAGGGAAGCTAAGTTGCCAGGGTCTTAAGGTCATGAGTCAGGGCTTTTTTTTTTTTTTTTTGAGACAGAGTTTCACTTTGTCAGCCTCAGTAGAGTGCCATGGTGTAATAGCTTGCAGCAACCTCAAACTCTTGGGTTCAAGTGATTCTCTTGCCTCAGCCTCCCAAGTAGCTGGGGCTACAGGCGCCCACCACAATACCCAGCTATTTTTAGAGGTGGGGGGAGTCTCACCTGGTTCAGGCTGGTCTCAAACCTGTGAACTCAGGCAATCCACCCACCTCAGCCTTCCAGAGTGCTAGGATTACAGGTGTGATCCACCGCGCCCGGCCTCATCAGTACTCTTATTATTTATGTTTGGGGCTTGTTAAGATAAACCACCCAGACCTGTGCCTAACATTTTCAGGGCCAAGGGCAAGAATATAGAAGTCCACACATTGAATGTTTGAATACTTTTTCTTTTTAGAGATAGGGTTTCTGTCATCCAGGATGGAGTACAGTGGTGTCATCGTAGCTCACTGGAACCTCATACTCCTAGACTCAAGTGATCCTCCTGTTTCAGACTCCTGAGTAGCTGGGGTTACAGGTATGTATTACCACAGTTGGCTAATTTTTCTTTTTTCTTGAGATGGGGTTTTGCCATGTTGCCCAGGCTGGTTTCTAACTTCTGGCCTCATGTAATCCTCCTGCCTGTTTCTCCCAAAGTGCTGGCATTACAGGTATAAACCACTGTGCCCAGTCTGAATACTTCCAATGTTATAAATCACGCTAATAACCTGTGAAATAAAATATGTCCCAGCCTCTCTTCTTGACAAATATACCTTCATTATGACCTGAAAGGTTGAGTTCATTTTTATTTTTATTTTTTGAGACAGAGCCTCAAGCTGTCCCCCTGGGTAGAGTGCCGTGGCATTACAGCTCACAGCAACCTCCAACTCCTGGGCTCAAGTGAGTCTCCTGCCTCAGCCTCCCAAGTAGCTGGGACCACAGGCGCCCGCCACAATGCCCGGCTATTTTTTGGTTGCAGCCGTCATTGTTGTTTGGCGGGTCCGGGTTGGGGATTCCAACCCGCCACTTTAGGTGTACGTGGCTGGTACCTTAGCCGGTTGAGCTATAGGCGCCGAGCCAATAAATTATTTTTATAATGGAAAACTATGCAGCTATCTAACAGAATATAGACCCAATGAAATACTGCATAGCAATGAGAATGAACAAAGTATTGTTACATGTAGTATCATATGAATATCACAAAAACAGAGAGAAAATGTATAGCAAAAGAAGCCAGATGCAAAGTTATGAATCCACTTTAACCGGGAAAAGGAATCTTTGGTGCTAGAAGCTGGAATAGTGGTTAGCCTGGGGGAAGGCAGCAGTGACTGCAAGGGATTGCAAGTGTTTCTGAGATGTTATGTTTTCTACTGATCTGAGAATTGTTTATATAAGTACACTTAGTTTGTGAAAATTTCCCATGTGTATTTTTTTTCTGTGTATTCTATACATTAATAAAAGTTTTAAAAGAATAAAGAAACTTTTTCCATGAAACAAGTTGAGATATAAGTGGAGCAAAGTAAGTATAAATCAAACACTTTCATTTGTATAAAAAAAGTGGGGAAATAGCTCAGCACCTGTAGCTCAAGCAGCTAAGATGCCAGCCACATACACCTGAGTTGGTGGGTTCTAATCCAGCCTGGGCCAGCTGAACAACAATGACAACTACAACCAAAAAATAGCCAGATGTTGTGGTGGGTGCCTGTGGTCCCAGCTACTTGGGAAGCTGAGGCGAGAGAATCGCTTAAGCCCAGGAGTTGAAGGTTGCTGTGAGCTGTGATGCCATAGCACTCTACCGAGGGCAATAGCTTGAGGCTCTGTCTCAAAAAAAAGTGGGGAAACATCTATATTTCCTTGTATATGCATACGACATTTCTGGAAGAATGCTGAAGAAACTGACAATATTGTTTGTCTGTGAGCTGCATAGCTGGAGGAGAGATGCTTTTTTTTTTTTTTTGAGACAGAGCCTCAAGCTGTCACCATGGGTAGAGTGCCATGGCACCACAGCTCATAGCAACCTCCAACTCCTGGGCTCAAGCGATTCTCCTGCTTCTGCCTCCCAAGTAGCTAGGACTACAGGCGCCTGCCACAATGCTCGGCTATTTTTTCATTGTAGCCGTCATTGTTGCTTGGCGGGCCAGGGGCTAGATTTGAACCTACCAGCTCAGGTGTATGTGGCTGGCACCTTAGCCAGTTGAGCCACAGGCGCTGAGTCAGAGGAGAGACTCTTATTTCATATTTGGTTACACATTTTGTGACTTCAAGCTATGTGGATGTATTGGTTATACAATGAAAAGAAAGCACTAAAGTTCCAAAAATAAAAAAATATGAAAAAATCTGTGAGTCTAGAAAATACTCAGAAATATTTGGAAAGAAGGAAAATAGGAGAAATAATATCAAGAGATCACATGTGTATCTCAGAACCCAGTGGTGGGGAAGCAGAGGTCACGGAGAATGTGTGATATTCTAAAACTGAACATTTAGAACCTTTCCTTTATGTTCATAACTTTAGCCATGATTTAAAAACTAGTCATATTGATTTTTTACCTCAAAAATTACATCTAATAGATTAAGAAGAATAAAATATACATATACTGGTCATAGGCTGAGTGCAGTGGCTCATGCCTGTAATCCTAGCACTCTGGGAGGACAAGGTGGGTAGATTGCCCTGAGCTCATAGGTTCGAGACCAGCCTGAGGAAGAGTGAAACCCTGACTCTAAAAAATAGCCAGGCATTATGGTGGGTGCTTGTAGTCCCAGCTACTTAGGAGGCTGAGGTAAGAGAATTGCTTAAGCCCCAGAGCTGGAGGTTGCTGTAAGCTATGACACTAGGGCACTCTACCAAGGGTGACAAAGTAAGAGTCTGTCTCCCATATATATATAAACATATATATATTTATTTATTTATTTATATAGACACATATACTGGTCATAACAAGACAATTCAAAGAGATATAAAGAAAAAGATAACTCTTTCCATTCAACCCCATCTCTTTTTAGCCCTCTGAAGTATACAATAAACCTAGGGTTAATTCTTTCTGTCTTTTCTTCCTCTCTCTTTTTTTTGAGACAGAGTCTCAGTACGTCACCCTCAGTAGAGTGCTGTGGCATCCCAGCTCACAGCAACCTCAAACTCTTGGGCTCAAGCGATTCTCTTGCCTCAGCCTCCCAAGTAGCTGGGACTGCAAGAGCCCGCCACAATAGCTGGCTATTTTTTGTGGCAGTTGTCATTGTTGGTTAGCTGGCCCTGGCTAAGTTCGAACCTGCCACCTTTGGTGTATGTGGCTGGCGCCATAACCACTATGCTATAGGTGCCGAGCTGCTTTTCTCTATAGTCTTATGAACATATATTAATAGGGTCAAGCAATCCTCTTGCCTCAGTCTCCCGAGTAGCTAGGACTACAGGTGCCCGCCACAATGCCTGGCTGTTTTTGGAGAGGAGGTCTCATTCTGGCTCACTCTGGTCTTGAACCCATGAGCTCAGGTAATCCACCTGCTTCTGCCTCCGAATGCTGGCATTATAGCTATGAGCCACTGTGCCCAGCCTAACAATAGAAATTTATTTTCTGACAGTTTATTTTCCATTTCTAGAATACAGAAGTCTGAAATTAAGGTATCCACAGGGTTGGCTTCATCTAAAGGTTCTGAGGGAAATCTGTTCCACATCCCTTTCCCAGCTTCTGATGGCTGCCTGCAATCCTTGGTGTTCTTTGGCTGGACAGGTATCACTTCAATCTCTGCCTTCTTCTTCATATTATCTTCTTCTTTGTGTCTCTATGTGTCAAATTTCCCTCTGCCTTTTTCTTACAAGGACACCTGTCATTGGGTTAGGGCTCATCCTAAATCCAGGATGATCTCATTTCAAGATCCTTAATTTGGCTGGGTATGGTGGCTCAGGCCTGTAATCCTAGCAGTCTGGGAGACTGAGGTGGGTGGACTGCTTGAGCTCATGGGTTTCAGGCTGGCCTGAGCAAAAGCAAGACTCTGTCTCTACTAAAAATAGAAAATCTTAGCACTGGGGAGGCTGAGGCAGTTGAATTGCCTGAGCTCACAGGTTCAAGGCTGGCCTAAGCCACAGAGAGACCTCTCTAAAAAAAATAGCTGGGGCTGGCTTTGTGCCTATGGCGCTTGAATCTAGAAGTTCTAGGTTGCAGAGAGCTATAATCATGCCACTGGACTCCAACCTGTATAACAAAATGAGAATCTATGTCTTAAAAAATTAAATTAAATTAAAAAAAGAAATAAGAGACTTGGTGCCTGTGGCTCAAGTGGCTAAGGTGCCAGCCATATATACCTGAGCTGGGGGGTTCGAATCTAGCCTGGGTCTGCCAAACAATAATGACAACGGCAACCAAAAAAATAGCTGGGCATTCGAAGGTGGTGGGTTTAAACCCGGCCCTGGGCAAAAACTGAAAAAAAAAAAAAATAGCCGGGCGTTGTGGCAGGCACCTATATTCCCAGCTGCTTGGGAAGTGGAGGAGGGAGAATCCCTTGAGCCCAGGAGTTGGAGGTTACTGTGAGCTGTGATGCCACAGCACTCTACCCAGGGTAACAGCTTGAGGCTCTGTCTCAAAAAAAAAAATAGTTGGGGCTGGGCACACTGGCTCACAACTGTAATCCTAGCACTCTGGGAGGCTGAGGCAGGTGGATTGCCCTGAGCTCACAGGTTCCAGACCAGCCCGATCAACAGCAAGACCCTACCTCTAAAAATAGCCAGGCATCATGGTGGGCACCTGTAGGCCCAGCTACTCAGGAGGCTGAGGCAAAAGAATTGCTTGAGACCAAGAGTTTGAGGTTGCTGTGAGTCATGATGCCATGGCACTTTACTAAGGGTGACACAATGAAACTCTGTCTCAAAAAAACAAAAAATATAGGTGGTGTTGCAGGTGCCTTTTAGTCCCAGCTACTAGGGAGGCTGAGGGAAGAGAATCACTTGAGCTTAAGATTTGGAGGTTGCTGTGAGCTATGATGCCACAGCACTCTATTGAGTCCGACAAAGTGAGACTCTGTCAAAAAGTAAAAAAATAACAAAATGGGGGTGGCGCTGTGGCTCAAAGGAGTAGGGCACCGGCCCCATATGCTGGGTATGGTGGCTCAGGCCTGTACTCCTAGCAGTCTGTGAGACTGAGGTGGGTGGATTGCTTGAGCTCATGGGTTTCAGGCTGGCCTGAGCAAAAGCAAGACTCTGTCTCTACTAAAAATAGAAAATCTTAGCACTGGGGAGGATTAGCAAACCCAGTTCCGGCCAAAAACTGCTAAAAAAAAAAAATAAAATAAAAACAGAAAAACTGAGGCAAGAGGATTGCTTGAGCCCGAGTTGGAGGTTGCTGTGAGCTATGACGTGACAGTACTCTACTTAGGGTGACAGCTTGAGACTCTGTCTTGAAAAAAAAATAGAAATCCAGGCAGCGCCTGTGGCTCACTGGGAAGGGTGCCAGTCCCATATACTGAGGATGGTGGGTTCAAACCTGGCCCTGGCTGAACTGCAACAAAAAATAGCTGGGCATTGTGGCGGGCTCCTGTAGTCCCAGCTACTGGGGAGGCTGAGGCAAGAGAATCACCTAAGCCCAGGCGTTGGAGGTTTCTGTGAGCTGTGCTGAAAAAAAAAGATCCTTAATTGAATTACATCTGCAATGATAACTTTGTCAAAATAAGGTCACATTCACAGGCTCCGGATGAACATATCCTTTGGGGGGGTCTGCACTCACACTATATCATCCTTGTAGAGTCTTATAACTAATATTTTCTTTAGTTTTTCTTTTTTCTTTTTTTTGAGACAGAGTCTCACCCTGTTGCCCTTGGTAGAGTACCATGGCATCACAGCTCACAGTAACCTCAAACACTTGGGTTTAGGCAATTCTCTTTTTTTTTTACATTGGTCCATAACAGGCAATTCTCTTGCCTCAGCCTCCAGAGGAGCTGGGACTACAGGTGCCCGCCACAATGTCCAACTATTATTTTGTTGCAGTTTGGCCAAGCCCAGGTTCAAACCTGCCACCCTCAGTATATGGGGCTAGCACCTTATCCACTGAGCCACAGGCACCATCTTCTTTAGTTTTTCTATAGGGCAGGGTTAATAGGCTTTTTGGTATATTTATATTTGATAATTTTTTTTTTTTTTTAGACAGAGCTTCAAGCTATACCCCTGGGTAGAGTGATGTGGCATCATAGCTCACAGCAACCTCCAACTCCTGGGCTCAAGCAAGTCTCCTGCCTCAGCCTCCCAAGTAGCTGGGACCACAGGCGCCCACCGAAATGCCCGGCTATTTTTTGGTTGTAGCCATCATTGTTGTTTGGCGGGCTGGGCTGGATTCGAACCTGCCACCTTAGGTGTATGTGGCTAGCGCCTCAGCCATTTGAGCCACAGGCGCTAAGCCATATTTGATAAATTTTGACAGATATTTCCATCTTGCTTCTATCAATAGAAAGTTTGTGGCAATTTCCACTCCCATTGGAGATAAACAATAGCTATTTTCCCCTTCTCCATATATCATTGACAATTTTTTTTCTTAGAGACAAAGTCTCACTTTATTGCCTTCCGTCGAGTGCTGTTGCATCACAAGTCACAGCAACCCCCAACTCCTGAGCTTAGAGGCAATTCCCTTGCCTCAGCCTCCTGCGTAGCTAGGATACAGGCACCCTCCAGAGCACCCAGCTATTTTGTCAGCTGGGGCCAGGTTTGAACCCGCCACCCTTGGTATATGGAGCCGGAACCCTACCTACTGAACCATAGGTGCCACCCCATTGACTATTCTTAATGTTTGCCAATATAAGTGAAGAATTGATTATTGTTTTAAGTTGCTTTTCTATAACTTTTAGTGAAATTAGACATCATTTTTAATCAATCATTTTTCTCTTCCATTAATTGACTATATAGTTCACTCATTTTTTTCTTTTTTTAAGAGACAGAGTCTCACTTTATCACCTTTGGTAGAGTGCCATGGCATCACAACTCACAGCAACCTCCAGCTCTTGGACTTAGGTGATTCTCCTGCCTCAGCCTCCCGGGTAGCTGGGACTATAAGCGCCTGCCACAGCTTTTTTTTTTTTGGTTGCAGTTTGACTGGGTTTGAACCTACCACCCTTGATATATGGGGCGGGCACCCTACTCACTGAGCTCCAGGCGTTCCCCCAGTTCACTCATATTTTTAAAACACTGAGCTATTTTCTTAAAAATTTCATTTATAGGCTCGGCGCCTATAGCTCAACTGGCTAAGGCGCCAGCCACGTACACCTAAGGTGGTGGGTTGGAATCCCCAGCCCGGACCCGCCAAACAACAATGACGGCTGCAACCAAAAAACAGCCGGGCGTTGTGGCGGGCGCTTGTGGTCCCAGCTACTTGGGAGGCGGAGGCAGGAGACTCGCTTGAGCCCAGGAGTTGGAGGTTGCTGTGAGCTGTAATGCCACGGCACTCTACCCAGGGGGACAGCTTGAGGCTCTGTCTCA
>CAUYTI010043776.1:0-41289 GCA_963575145.1 Galago senegalensis | reverse complement strand
TGGTCCCAGCTACTTGGGAGGCTGAGGCAGGAGACTCGCTTGAGCCCAGGAGTTGGAGGTTGCTGTGAGCTGTGGTGCCACGGCACTCTGCCCAGGGGGATAGCTTGAGGCTCTGTCTCAGAAAAAAAAAAAAAGAGTGTTCTGTGAAAAAAAAGAAGCGAATGTTCTGTGAGGTTCATCATGCCAACCCCACCCTGCAATCTTATCCTAGAGCTGCACCAGCCCCCTATGGGACGAGGGCCCGCCTGCCGTGACAGGCCTCCACCTGCATTTGGACAGAGGCCACCTGGATCTGAGGCTTGGCTGGGGTGGTGGGTGGGGATGGTGGGAATGCTGCCATCCTTTTCCAGGGCTGGGCCAGCCACGCCAGGTGGGGAAAGGCTGGTCCTGGGGAAAAGACCAGAGGTGCAGGTGGGGTGGGGAGAGTACTCTGAAAATTCAGGACAGGGCCCCTGCAGGCAGCAAGGTTAGGACATAAGCTGATATTGATGGGTGCTAAGGTCCACCTCATCCCATCCCACTGCCCCCCAACCCCAACCTGCATCTTTCTCCCCACTTTCTGCCCATCCAGCTGGTGAACATCGGCTCCTCCTACAACTATGGTAGTGAGGACCAGGCAGAGTTCCTGTGCGTGGTGTCCAAGGAGCTCTATAGCTCCCCAAACGGGCCTAGCTCTGAATCCAGCCGCAAAACCAAGGTGAGCCATACCCATCCCAGCCCTGGTCTGGAGAAGGTTCCCTCCTCCCCACCCCCTGCTTCCCCTACCCCCACACCATCCTGCCACCTTCTTTCTCCCTCTCGCTGCACATGCATAACCCCATGGTCACAGCTGATGCCATTCATCCCATGCCACTGCGGTCCTGTCTGCTCATGCTGTTACCCAGGCCCAGGCTGGGGAGCAATGAGATGGGACCATCCTGAGGGCCTTCCCAGTGTGGATTCAGATGCCACTTGAATGAGGGCTATACCATGGCCACCGGTTGCTATGGCATAAGGGGGAATGGGAAGTACACTGAACTAGGGGTCATGGGCAGTGTGACATCTTTTGTGTGACCGTAGACAAGGCTTTCCTCTCTTGGCACCTTCATTGAGTTCTCTGTGACGTGAGAAGGACTACATATTCTCTGTAGTGCCTTCAAGCTTGGAACTTCTGGGATCCCCAATAGCCAATTTATTTCCCAGGGTGGGTGAATGTCCCTAGCTGGTCTGGGCTGGTGCAGGGAAGCAGAATGTTTCCCAGGCGCCTTGGGTGCTCTGCCAGACGTTGGTCAGGAGCCCTGTGGAGTCCAACCTGTGTTGCCCCCTGGCCTGTGAGGAACCTCCCAGAGCACTCTTGGCAGCATGTGCCCACTGAGAGGAAGGGGTTGACCAGGGGTCCTGCCTGCTGCCCTGGACCTGGAACTGGTCAGACACCCTGAGGGCCTTGGACAGGGCCAGCAGCACAGGCATAGGCCAAGTTGGGAAGAAGACTGTTCCTTCTGGGACTTGTCCCTTTATGGTGGAGACTTAGGAACTAAAGCTTCCTGTCTGTCTGTCTGCCTCCCTGTCCTGCTGTGACTTTCCTGCCCACCCCACCACACTGGTGCCAGTGGCTGGCGCTGCCTTGCAAGGGTGCAGTGTGAGCCCTCTGCCTCTCTGGGCCAAAACCCCCAGACCTGAGGTGCCAGACTATGATTGGCATCCCAGATCTAGTGGTATCTGCCCTGGGGCTTCCTTGGCCACATTTCTGCTCAGGATCAGTCCTCCCAGGCGCCCCTCTGGGATGCCCCAGTCCTGTGCCCTTGCCCGCCCTGTCTGCTACGAGCCCTCATCCCAGCCTCTCTCTGTAGCTACAGCCAGACCAATCCCTGAGCATCTCTGCAGGGGCCCCCCCTGCCCTGGGGACTGGAGAAGGTGCCCCAGCTTCTTTGCCTGGAGCCCTCTCCCCTGCTGAGGCCCTCCTTCATCTTGCCTGAGATCGGGACCTCTGGGGACAGCAGCCAGCAGGCCCTGGCCCCCTTGTTAGTGTCTCCGCTCTTTCTTCCCTGGGTCCACCGGCTGGTCACAGAGCGCGGAGGAGCAGCTGGAAGAGCAGCGGCAGCAGGAGGAGGAGGTGGAGGTGCAGGTGGAACAGGTGCAGGTGGAGGCAGATACCCAGGAGAAAGGTGCAGCCAACCCCCAGGAGAAGGATTGCTAATCAGAGCCGGAGCCTCCCGCCCAGTCCCTGTGGAGCCAGCTGCAGACCCGGACCCTGGGGCTGGGGGGCGGGCCCACCAGGGTTAGCTCAGCCACTTGCCTGGCGCCTCACCTGCATAACCATCCCTTCTCTTACTTTCTCTTTGCAGCCCAGTCATCTCAGGATCCCGCTAACCTTTTCTCCCTCCCACCACCACCGCCTCCTCCTCCTCCTCCGCTTCCTGCTGGAGGTCCTGCCTCATCTTCATCCACCTCCTCTTCCTCCTGGATCTCATCTGCACCCTGCCTCTTCCCTCTCTGCCCCTGTCCGGGTTTTCTCTCTGCCTGCTCACGCCTCCCTCCTGGGGCTGCCCTGGTCCCAGCCTCCTGTGCCCTTCACCCAGGCCCCCTGGCCCTGCATCCCAGAGCATCTTGCCTGCCGCCTCCTGCGCCCCTTCCAGCACCTCCTGCCTCCCAGCCTGGGGAGGGGGAGTGCAGCTGCACCTCCTCTCTGCCCACCAACCCTGCTGGGCACCTCTGAGGCTGGGCCTCTGCAGGCCCTGCCCTATCCTGCCCCACCGCCTCCTCACGTTTCCTCCTTGCAGGTTCCCGTCTGCACCCTCTCAGACCTGAGGCCGAGCTTGCAGTGAGGGCTTCTCCCTGGCCCCTCGCCCGCCCCCAGAGCTGCCACCCCTGGTTTGTAGCTTGGTGGAGCTGGAGAGGGGGGCGGAAGTGAGGAGGGTGCTCATCTCTTGTTCTTTGGATTTGAGCCGAGCTTTTGGCTGATTTTCTCCACCCACCAAAGTTTCTCAACTGATCTTGGCCTTGGGGGCGAGGCTCTGAGAGAAGAAAGTTAAGGGGTGGGAACTCTGCCCTCCCACCTGCCAGTCAGCACCGGTGCCAGGCTGGGGAGGAGGGAAGGAAAGCTGGAGCCAGAAGCCTCGGCCTCCTCCCTGCGTGTCCAGGAGCTCCCGCCTCACTGCCCTTGGCCCTGAGTTCCCTTGTTTCGTGGGGATGAGGAGGACAGGCCACATTTGGATACCCTTGGCCTATGAGGAGTCAGCCAGAGCCAGCTAAGGATTGCAATGTGGCAGAAAAAGCCCTGGCCAGGTGCCCACAAGCCCCTACTCAACCATATCTGCCTGCTGTGTGACCTTGGGCAAATCACTGTCCCTCTATGGGCCATAGTTGCCTCTGAAATGGGAACAGACAGCTGCTCTTTGTGACTCCTTTTTGCCTGGGGCAGCAGTAACCTGCCTCTCCTGGCCCTGACCCCCTGGTCAGAGTCTTGGCAGAATCTGGCCATCCCTAAGCAGATTCCACATGGGGCCTAGGGCTCCTGGACGGGTTGGTTGGGGTACCCTTCCTCCTCTCCTCCTCAGTTCTGAACCCACCTTCTCTGGGCCTCAGCCCTACTCCCTCCAGAGAGAGCCTGTGACTCACCTGCCTTTCTCTCTCCCTCTCTCCCCACCCTCCATTTCAATCTCCTCTCTGCATCACCCCCTCCTCACTGGCCCGTTCCCTCCCATCTTCCTGCCCTTTTCCCTCCTCTCTTATTTTCTAGCTGTTACAAGCCAGAGGCACCCGGATGTGAGGCCCCAGATCACCTCCAGGGACTTGGGGTTCCCATCTGAAATCCTTTATTTTTGTTCTACGGGGTGGGCTCCTGGCCTGAGATGGAAGAAGCACTCTCCCCGCTGCCACCTCTGTCTGCGCCTGTGGGGCTGTGATGTACCCCTACCTCCAGGGCCGGGCTGGGGGCCCACTAGGCCCTCTCAAGGCCTGAGGTGGGCCCTGGGACCCCTGGGCGGAGCCATCTGCCCCTGGCCAAAGTGTGGCACTGTCCAGCTGAGTCTCCCAAGCCCCCGTGTCCTTTCCCCCAGGCTGCCCTGCTGCATGGCAGATGTGCTCCCCTCCTGCCCGGTCACATCACCTCCTTGAGCCTTAGTCATCCAGTGGGGTGACTCCTTTCACCCCACCCACCTCACAGGGTTGTGCTTAGGGCACAAAGAGGAACAAGACCCCCTGGAACCTTGGAAAGTGTCCCTTTACCTCCCGGTGGAGGGGAGGGCCTAGCCTAACCTCCAGGCAGAGCACTGGGTTTGCGACTGGAGGATCATGGCTTGGTGGGGGTGAAGCCTGTGAGGGTTTGGCTCTGTGAGAGGAGGGATGGGTGACTTGGCCTTCAATTTGGCTGTTCCCCCTTGTCCCACCAGCCATCTACATCTCTGGTAGAGTGCCCTGGTCTGAGTAGGGGGGGGGGAGAAGAGACTGGGCAGGGGCCATGGATCCACTCAGGAACTTGTATAGGGACACTCCCTCTGCCCAGGGGAGGGGCTGGGTGCCATGGAGCTGAGCAAGGGGCCCCTCCTATGTTAGGCCTCCCAGGATGGGCACAGGCTTCTCATCTGACCCCAACATGTAATAAAACCTGAAGAAACAGCCCTGGTGGCTGCCTCACTCTCTTTCTCTGGGCCACTTTGGGGATAGGGGCTAAATTCAAGGTGAGGTAGACTTGACCCACAGGAATGGGATTGCAGCCTGGGGACCCTCCTCTGCTGTCACTTTCCTATATGGGGGAGGGGGCTGGGGGACCCTCTAAGTCCTCTGCCCTGTGGCCAGATACCTCTGGGAGCCAGGAAGTGAGAGCTCTGGGCAGAGGCCCAGGCGGCCTCCACTGCATCCTAACTCCTGGGATGCCCCCTCCACTTCCTGCTCTGACACCACTGGACCATCTCTAGCCTCCCTGGTGCTGCCACCCTTCTGCCCCAAGCACCACCCAGGTCCTCCGTTCTACCCTGAGTCTGCTAGACCCTCGGCCTTCTCTTCCCTGCCCAGCCAGGACCCCAGCCCCTCCTCCCCTCCTGGCCACTTCCTTCAGCTTCCTGGTCCTCCCAGCTCCTGAGGGAATCCCTGCCAGGCAGCGCCCCCAAAGGTAATGGCCCTTCGTGGATGGGTCAGGGCACTTCTGAGGACACTTCACTCCTAAAGGTGACCTCACTTTTTGTGTCCAACTTTGCTTAGAAGAGTCACCAGGAGGCTTGTTCAAAGAATACATTACCCTGGGTGGCACCGGTGGCTCAGTGGGTAGGGTGCTGGCCCCATATACTGAGGCTGGTGGGTTCAAACCCAGCCCTGGCCAAATTGCAACAAAAAAAATAGCTGAGTGTTGTGGCAGATGCCTGTAGTACCAGCTACTCAGGAGGCTGAGGCAAGAGAATTGCCTAAGCCCAGGAGTTGGAGGTTGCTATGAGCTGTGACTCCATAGCACTCTACTAAAGGTGACAAAGTGAGATTCTGTCTCTAAAAAAAAAATAGAATACATTACCCCTCCTTCCCACCAGGATTCTGATTAGCCAAGACTGGGGAGGGGCCTAGGAATCTGCATTTCAGCCAAGCACCCAAGGTGATTCCAGCTGTGTTCTGCCCACCCCACTGAGGCCTGTGGACTTCATGGACTGGAATGCTTTAGCTCCCTGCCTGCCCAACTGCCTCATTCCCTCCAGGCAGGACCCCACCTCCCCTTCTGCCTTACCTACCTACAAACAGGGCAGTGGTTCCCCTTCTCCAGTGTGTGTCTCCCTCACCCTCTCTCCCTTCTCCCAGTTAGGCTTCAAGAAAGAGTTGTCCACACCTGTCTCTCCCACACCCCAGCTCCAGCTGTTCTCCTGGCTCCATCACCACTGCCCCCAGGGGTCCTGGTGACCCTATGTCCTGAACAGCTTGGCCCAGGCCCCACGCGGTCCTTCGTGGAGCTCCTGCCACACTGTTGTCATGGGGGATCCACTATGTTACTCCTCTGCTAGAGCCTTCCTTTTTTTTTTTTCTTTTTGAGACAGTCTCACTATGTCACCCTCAGTAGAGTGCTGTGGCATCACAATTCACAGCAACCTCAAACTATTGGGCTTAAGAGATTCTCTTGCCTCAGCCTCCCAAGTAGCTGGGACTACAGGCGCCCACCACAACACCAGGCTATTCTTTTTTGTTGTAGTTGTCTTTGTTGTTTATCAGGCCTGGGTTGGGTTTAAACCCACCAGCCTTGGTACATATGGCCAGCCCTGTAACCACCGTGCTATGGGTGCCAAGCCATAAATTCCTCTTCAGTCTTTCCCCTCCCAGCCTCTTGTGAAGAACGTGTGGCTTGCTGTTGCCTTATATGCCACATTCTTTTGGGACTCTGTGCTTTTGCACATGCTCTTCCCCTGTCTGGAATGCCCTTCCCCTCCTTGGCCACCTGTAAACCCCAGCTCTGGTCTCACACACTCCAGGCAGCCTTTGCTGGCATTCCTGGTTATCTGATACCCATAGCCCTATCCACTAGCTCATCAGCCCCACTGCTTCTGAGGTCAGGGGCCTTGTTGGGCTCGTCTCTGTGGCCTACACAGACTTTGGTTCATAGTTGGAGCCCGTGAAATGCTTTGCTCAATAGAAGGCAAAGGGAGTGGGTGTCATGCTGGAGGGAACCAGGACGTCCCCATCACCTCTACTCCCAGCCCCCAGTGCGAGAATGCCTTTGCCCCTCTCCCAGCCTCTGTTTCCTCCCAAGGTTCCAGAAGAAGCCTATCACTTGGATGGTCCCTCACTCTGACCTGAGGATCCCATTGCCTTCTTGGGGTTTCTCCTGGGATCTGAGCAGCTGCCTTGGAGCCTCCAGCTCTCAGTGGCCACACCTGCCTCCACTGATCCACTCAGCTTTGTTGAACAGGCTGAGCAGGAAGCAGGGTCAGCTTTAGTCAAGGGCATGAAGCTGGTGCCAGCTCCCCATTCAAACCCCAGCAGCAGGACCTTGGGTTAGGCATCTTTATTTCACAGGGCAGCTGAGCTCATCTCACTGCCAGGAGAGGGTCTGGACAGTGAAGGCCCAGCTGGCAGGAAGGGGTGGGGCAAACACCCTGGAGCCAGGGCTTCCCCACCCTTTGGCTTACAGACACTGGCCCACCCGGCAGTCTCCGGGGCTCTGAGGGCCCCTCCTATGGAGCACCTTCCACTCCTACCTCCCAAGTTAGACCTAGAGTTTCACAGGCTGGAATCTGCTCTCCTGAGCCAAGGCTGCCCCAGCAGCCTCTGTACTGGGGAGAGGCTTCTCATCAGACACCCCTGCTGAGAACCTGGAAGCCAGCATTATCACTGCTGAACCAGGAATGGGACGGAGGAGAGAGAATTGGGAGACAAAGGGCTGGATGTGAACCCCTTCAGCTGGGCCTGGTGGGCCTGGTTCCAGGGGGTTGTTTTGACCACCAGTAGAGGGCCTTGCTCCTTCCTCCTGCCATCACTGGCAAACATTAGGGAGTGGGTTGAGGGCAGGATGCCACCTCCTGCCTCCATAGGGCCTGCCTGCCCATGTCTGGTGCGTGCCCTGGGCTCTGAGTCCAGCAGATAGGCCCCAGCTCTGCGAGGCAGCTCCTCAGGTGAGTGCCTGCTGGATCCAGCCGATCACACCCGTGATGCGGGTGTAGACGCCAAAGTAGTTGGGCCGACCGCAGCCTAGGCCCCAGCTGACCAGTCCCGCCAGGAACCAGCGGCCACTGGGTGCCTTACACACCAATGGGCCACCCGAGTCACCCTGAAAGGGGGAGAGAAGACCCAGGGCTGCATCAGGGCTGCTGGACAAGGTGACATGGGGGTTCAAGTTCTGACTGTTGGGAATTTGCTAGATGCCAGAAAGTCATATCCCCTCTCGGAGCTCTGCTTTCCTCACACCTGCTAAGGAGACAAAGCAGGCCCTGCCTGGCCTCCAGTGGGTCCTGCTCTTGTAGAACTGTGGCTGTGAGTCCCCACGCCCCCACTCCCCTCTGCCTTCTGTGGCTGACAGCCCTCCAATCCTCCCCACATCCACCTTGCTGGGCAAGGAGCAGAACTGGGTTGGACCACCATGAAGTCTCTTCTGAGCTCAACCTGAGTCCAGTTTCCTCGTTTGTAAAGTGAGCATAGCCTTCGCCACCTAGCTGGGAGGCTGGCAGGCTTCAGTAGGCTTATGTGAGTGAAGAACTGGGTCCTGGGTGATGTTTCCCTCTCTCCCACCTCTCTCCTATGCCCTGAGGGAGTCACCTGGCAAGCATCCTTCTTGCCCTTGAGGTAGCCGGCACATAGCATTCGAGGTGTCACCTGATAGCGGTAGGCTTCACTGCACAAGTCCTGTGGGATCAACTGCACATCCACCTTCTGCAGCGCGTTGCTGGTGGGGCCTGCCATGGGGTCAAAGGCAGAGGTGAGAAGATCTGGCATCCCTGGGAGCACCCAGGAGCTCTTCCCACCCCATACCTACTAGGAGTAGTGCCTGCCCCTCCACATCAGGCACCCTGTCTTGGCTCCTTCTCTGCATGGCTCATGGTGACAGAGCCCCCAGCTTCCTTGCCCCTCCTTCCTGCTCTAGTGCCTCTGGGCTCCCGCAACCCTCTGCTCCTAGGGATGTTTCCAAAGTACACATCTGACCCCTTCACGGCCCCTTTAAAACTCTAGCGGCGCCCACTGTCTAGCCCAGTGCATCTCTGAGAGGGCTGCACATCACAATCCCCTGGGGGGCTTTAATGCACACCGGCACCTGCCTGCACCCAGAGATCTGACCTCTTCCATCTGAGGCAGCCCAGGCATCAGGGTGTTTTTTGAAGCCCCACCAGTGGTTCTGAAGTGCAAGTGGAAGGAGAACTCCTGGCCCGAGATTCTTACAGGGCCAGCAAGGCCCTGCCTGTCCTTCCTGCCGTCCCTCAGCCAGGTGCTCCGCCCCTACCCTGCCTCCCTTCTGCAGGCCGCTGATGTTCTCAGGTCTCCCAGTCTCGACACCTGTGCCTTCCTAGGGGACACCTTTCCCCTTTATCTGGATGCTATGACTCATCTTCTGAGCCCAAGCTTAGCCCCTCCCTGACCCCACAGGGTAGGAGCCTCCTCTGTGCTGCCACTGTCCCCTGTACTTCCTCATCCATGTCAGCACTTATCACTGTCTGTCTCCCCCAAGAATATTTTTTTTTTTGAGACAGTCTCACTATGCACTCTCAGTAGAGTCCTGTGGTGTCACAGCTCACCTCAACCTCTAACTCTTGGGCTTAAGCGATCCTCTTGCCTCAGCCTCCCAAGTAGCTGGGACTACAGGCGCCCACCACAACGCCCGGCTATTTTTTTGTTGTAGTTGTCATTATTGTCTACCAGGCCCTGGGCTGGGTTTGAACCCGCCAGCCCTGGTGTATATGGCCGGCACCCTAACCACTGAACTATGGGCACTGAGCCCCCCAAGAATATTCTGTTGTCATCTATATACCCCTTATTGCTTAACTCGATGCCTGGTCTATAGTAGGTGTTGTTGAATGAACGAGTAAGTGAGTGAACCAACCCTTGCTTTGCCATGACTCTTGTCATTCTCTTGGACAAATCACTTTTCCTCTCAGTCTCCCCATCTTTAAAATTCCTGTATGGTCCTGCCTGCCTCCAAGACTGTAAATCATTGTACACATATTTAAAGCCACCCCATGAAGTTTGCAGGGCATGGGTGTACTTATGCCTTCTGGGCCTGTATTCACTGGACTGCTAGGTACCTCCAGGGACAGCTGGCTCTGGTCAGCTAAGATGGAAAGGAGAGAGACCTCCTGTTTCTGAGAGCTAGAGCAGAAAGAGCTGGGGCTCTGGAGGCAGACAGTCCTGGGTTCCAGTCTCTGTCCCAGTCTTCTCTGGGGGTGTGACTTTGAGTTGCTAAATGTCTCTAAGCCTTGGTTTCTCCATCCAGAAAATGAAGCCGTAATACCCACGCCAGGGTTATTGGGTAGATTATATGAAATCATGTTCCCCTGAAATCCAGCCTCAATGTGGAAAGTGCTAAAGTAATTAAGAGCTTCTATTCTCTCCGCCCAAAGAGCAGAGGGTCAGAACTTGTGCTTGAGTAGTGGAGTCCCTGGCTTGCCCCGTTACCCCACACATGTGTCCCCGACCTCAGTTCTTCTTAAATGCCCTTGCAGAGGGAAGGGAAGAGCCCGGAGGATAGATGGCAGAGGCCTACAGACCATATTAAAAGGAGATTTTCTTCTGTCAAATCTAACTCTGTGCAATTCCAGGACTAAGAAGGCCGGGAGTCGGCCCCGATCCCTGCTCACCTTCCTCCAGGCCCGGATGTTGCACCCTGTATCCCCCACCGCGGGTCCCGCTGCTCACCACCCTCACGCAGGGCGCCCCAGCCCGTGATCCAGCAGTGCAGGCCGGGCTCAAAGAAGTGGGAACGTGCGGGCAGGCAGACGGGGCGGACGGCGGCCGAGCGCACCACGGGGTGGTCGAGCTGCAGCAGCGCCACGTCGTAGTCGTGGCTGTCCTCTTCGTGGTACGGGTGCAGGAGCAGGCGGCTCACCTTGAAGGACACCTCGCCAGGCCAGCGGGAGCTCTGCCACACCTTGCCCAGGAACACGGTCCACAGCGTCGGGGAGGCCATGCTGGGGGCGGGGCGAGAGGAAGGTGTCCTGCCCCGCGGCTGCCTCTGCCCTCCTGGACCCTCACTGCAGCCAGTTCCCTACCTGGGTCGCAGTCCTCCACACTCACCCATCCCACCCCAGGACCCGCAGCTGGGGGCACAGCGTTCAGTGTCGGCCCTGGAGACTGCCTGCCTGGGTCCAACCCCAGCCTCCTGCCACCTTAGATACGTGTCCTCTCTAGGCCTCCCTCTCCGCTATCTGTGAAATGGGAGTAGCATTTTCTACTCATTTGTTCCTGCGGATAAGATTGTGTATGTAAAAAATTTGGCACAGTGCCTGAACAAATATATATATATATATATTTGTGTGTGTATATATAAATAATTTTTTCCCCTGTGCGCTTTACAGGCTTGGACTGCTCTGAGCTCTCTAATAGGAAGCAGGTGGAAGCTGAGCGAGGGGCGGAGCCAGGAGGGATCCAGCAGTCTGGATGTCCCATCCTGGGCCTTGAGTCCTTTCTTTACCTGAGGGCAGTGGGGAGCCAGGGATGGGGTTCTAGAATGCAGCGGTTTGGCCTCTAGCAGAAGATGCAAAAGGGAGGTGGCCTCTGCTGGGGGCAGGCTCTGGAGCCCAGATTTGGCAGAGGGGTGAGAGGGTTTCAGCCCACCAGATGGGGAAGATGTCCACAGGGTTGGCGATGTCCCCTGGAGCTTCCCTGGCCCTGCCTACCACCCCTGTCACAGCTCAGTCACACCTGGGGGAGCCTGCTCATGACCAGGCTGTGCAGTTCTGTCCTTCACTGTATCCCCAGCGCCTGGCACAGCCCCTTGCACGTAGTAGGACAACAGATATTGCTGAATAAATGAATGAGTAAATGAATGAATCACTGACCCAACTAGAAACAAGATACCAAAAGTAGTTCACAGAGAGGTTGAGCAATGTGTCCAGGAACACAGTACACTCACCGTGGAGCCAGGACTAGACCCCTCGTCCTGCTAGCCAGTCTGAGTGCTCTTCATCCCCCTTCATCTGTCTGCGAAGGGCTCAGACACGCACCTCCCACCTGGCCTTCCCTGCCCACATCTCACAATCTAGGCCCTGCGCCCCGCTTACCTGTCTTCCTGGAAGCAGTGGGCAGCTGTTATCACCCAGCGGTCAGCGATGAGGGCTCCCCCACAGATGTGTCGACCCCGGACCTGGAGGCTGGCCTGCCATGGCCATTCACCCTCGGAGGACACAGCCCCACCCACGATGCGGGTGGAGGGGCCCTGGAGGCCACAATCTGGGGTAGGATAGGGGTGGACAAAGGAGGAAATGGGTAAAGGCCAGTGAGACACCGACGGAGAGAGACAGAGGAAGAGCAAAGGAAAGGGAAGAGAAAGGGACAGTCAAGGCCAAGGCAAGGAGGCAGAGGCCAAGATAGAGAGAGAGAGGTGGACAATGTTGAAATTTCCCTCCCGCCTTCCCCTGCAGCCCCTCTCTCCGCCCAGGCTTCAGTCTGGGATGGCTGGGCCCACTCACCACATTGCTGCTCATCAGAGCCATCCCTGCAGTCAGGCTGCCCATCACACTGGGGGTTTGGCTTCTTCACACAGCTTCGGTCCTCACACTGGAAGGTGAATGTCCCACAAGGCACCCCTGGGGTGGAGGGGTGGAGGGCATAGAAGGTGGGTCTCTGAGCCCCAAGGAAAGATGGAGCCAAAGAGGCCAGGAGGTAACAGATAGGGAAGGGTCCCTTGATCACACTGAAGCCAGCCATGTCCCTCTACTCAGACAGCATGTTGAGAACAAGGCTGTGTCTCCCTCTCAGACTGGGGCTCCTGACATCTGTGCCTCCCCAGCCTACATGGACCTTGAAGACAGAACCGGGCCTCCACTTACAAAGTAGGGTCCCCCAAGTAGCACCGTGTCTCCTGGTTGACTGAGTCTCCCCACTTAGCCTGACAGTCCCCTGCTCTGGTCCTGCACTGCTACCTACCTTGTCCCTGCTTTTACCATAAGGCACTTTCTGTATCAGCCTGGTCTTTGCCTGGTCTCCTTTCCCCTGCCTATTTACATTTCATCTCTGATCAAGCCCTAGTTAAAAGCCTGCCTCCTCTAGGAAGCTCTCTATGCCTGACGTCCTCCCTGCCCCCCAGTCTCTCCACACCACTGGACATAATGTTCAGAAGGCTCTGGTTCAGGAGAGTCTCCCATCACATCTTCCTGATAACAGGAGCCCTGTGGAGGGCAGGAACCACATCTTTGTGTCTCTATTCCTATTTCCTCAGCCTGCCTTGCCTATACCTGGGTAGTCTGCCTGTATTTGGTGAGTTGGATGGAAGGATGGATATATGGATGGGTGCATAGGACAATAGACCCAGGCAGAAATACAGCCATTGGTGGATTGATGAGGCAGGAAAAACTGACAAGCAGCTAAAAGGATGGATAAATGAGTGGATGTAAGGACCAGTGGACATACAGGTGCTAGGGAGATCAACAAATGGAAGGATGAATGAAAAACAGACAGATGGGTAGTTGGTCAAACCAATATATAGGTAGATTGATAGTTGAATGGGTAGGGGGGCCAATGATTGGACACATCAGTGGATGGATAGATGAATGAATGGACATATGAATCAATGGAGACAGGGCGATCGGGGAGACCAGAAGGACAGAAGGATGGATGGGTACGCAGGTGCAGGCACAGAGGGGTTGCCTAAGAGGCAGAAGAGGCACACAGCAGGGCCACCTACTTTCCTGGCACTGCTGTTCATCGCTGCCATTGAAACAATCAGGCCGCCCATCACAGACCCGGGACAGTGAGATGCACGTGCTGTCCTCTCGGCACTGGAATGTGGCTCTGCAAACTGTAGGGGAGACACAGGAGGGGGAGGCAGGAGGGACCTGAGATGGCTGTGGAAGGCATAGTGTAGGGCCCTCTACCCATCACAGATCTCTTCCTCAGCTACTTGACACCTGAGTGTCACAGCAACCCTGTGCGATACCCCATTTCATTGGTAGAAACAGAGATGAAGTGACTTCCAAGGTCACTTGGCTGAGCCAGAACTTGAAGCGAGACATTCAGTTTCCAAATACAAGGCACCCTCCTCAGCACCTTGGCAAGATCCTCCCGGGGCAGGCATATCTCCTTCCCCCCTCACTTCTCTTCCCACAGATTTAAAACTTTGTCAAGCAGGGAAGGGGAACGTCTCCTGTCTGAGTGGTGACTCTGGGGTCAGAAGGGAAAATGTAAGAGGGAATTCTCAGAGGGAAAGTGTAATTCCAAGAGAGCTCTCGGTTAGGGGATCACCAGGACCCTGAGCAGCTTCTTCCAGGGCTGAGCGGTGGTAACAGCAACTCCAGTAAAAGCTGGCAACTCCCAGTCTGAGCCCTGGCAGTGGAGGGAGGAAGGCTCCATTCAAGGGAAGGAGATAAAGGATTCGCTCCTCGGCCGTCTGGGCCTGCCATCCCTCCTCCTCCCCTACTCTCTTCCTTCTTAGAAGGCTGGACAGGATAGAAGGCAGGGAGTGGTCACCTGGTGGGAAGAAGCCCTGAGGTGGAGACCAGGGTACCTCCTTGTCCCCGCCACTGCTCCCATAGGATGGTCCTGGGAGGCCGCTTTCCCACTCTGTGCTTTATTGTGCCATCTCAGCACAGCAGAGGACCCCACTTCCTGAGTGCTGATAATGGGAGCTGCACGTGGGAGCCAGGTCTCTGCTCAGCTCCCCAGGGAAGGTGAGGACAGGGGAGGGACAAGTGGGCTGCTCACCGCAGTTTCTCTCATCCAGGCCATTGGGGCAGTCCTTGATCCCGTCACAGGCAGGGACACAGAGTCCATTCACAGAGCAGAGGAACTCTCCAGGGCAGGCTGGGAAACCATAGGCGACAGTGGAGACAAGGAGGGTACCGTTAGGACACACACGTGTAATGGTGAAAATGCATGAAGAGGCATCAGCACCTGTGTGCTTACACGTGTGTGATCAGGTACCCACAGATACCTGTCTCTGGGCACCTGTGTACACAGTCCACTCAGACATACATATATGTGAGTGTAAGCCAACCTCCTTGCACACGTGTTCACACACAAACCTGCATGTGTTTGGCATGTGCGCACACACACTCTCTCACTCCTTTGGTCCAGCCCCTTAAGCAGCTGCCAATGAGCCCTGTGGTTCCAGGAATGGCTGAGTGGCAGGGAGACACTGCAGGGGGTTCAGGAGGCGCCCGGCAGCCCATACTCACGGTCCGACTGGTTGTACAAGCCGTAGTGCACCTGCACGCCAGGCCCGGTGAGGGAGATCTGGGAGGTGAAGTTGATGGTGATGCCAGCTGTAGCCACCACGGGGATCCTCTCAGCATAGGGCTGCAGGGTGCGGAGGCCACACAGCCTGGGGGTGATTAGAAATGACTCAGGGCCACACCAGCTCATCTCCCAGCCCAAGAGAAGGCACAGCCTGAGTCCTTGTGCACAGACAGAGCGAGGATGGGGCAGCCAAAGGGGAACAAGGAGCTCACCCTGCTCCCACACCTCCTCTGTCTTTGTTTCTCCTTTGAGTGACTACTCATCCCCACAGTTAACTTCTAGAAAGCAGGCTGGCTATGCTATGCCCCTGCTCAAAAACCTTCAGTGGCTCCCTGTTTCCTATGTATGGGATAAAAATACAGTCCCAGTCACCTAGGAAACCATGAGATTCTAGCAGGCCAGGGGCCTTCTTGGAGCCTCACTTTTCTCTTGCATAAAACAGGGGAAATTATTATTTCTGTTAATCATAAACATGAGAAAAAGTTTCCGTGTGTCAGCAGTGCCTTTGACCAGCCCACTCTCGGTAGACAAGAGAGGTTATTCTTCTTGTGCTCAGGGTGGGATGGGGGTAAGGGCAGCAGTGCTTCTATTGGGACTCTGTCCCTCCTGCTGAGACACTGCCTCAGCCCTGGTGGTCTCCCTGTGACCCACTGGGCTTGAGGGAAGGACCTTCTCCTGGGGCCAATAGCACAGGGCTGATAGGCAGCATCTTCTCCAGGTGTGCCCCCACTGCGGGAGTACCCTCACATCCCTGCTGGGTGATGCCTCCCTATACCACCAAGATACTCTATTTAAACAGAGCAGGTGGGGAACATCCACAGAGGCAGAGCCTTTCTTTCCTACCCAGAGAATAGGTAGGAGTCATTCCACCTCTGGGTGGAGGGCTCAGGGGCTCCTTCCACAGAAAATCTGGGTGCTCCTTCCACCTCACCAATGAGCAGGTGGGCATGCCTTCACAGAGTGTGTACCAGCTCTCCCCCAGAACAGTGGGACCCTCCCCACGCAGTAGCTGGGACTTCCCTTCCATCTCAGGTGGGACATCCTTGCAGAACAGATGGGGACAGCTTCATCAGCTCATAGGAATGCCCCCCACAGGGAAAGGAACACCCCACAGAAATAGGAACAGCTTGGCAGATGGAGAGACAGAAAAAGGTGAAAATGCCCTCAGCAGAGAAAGTGGAAGGAAATTAAGATAGTAGGGAGGAATGTCCCCAAATCTCAGTGGGAACACCCCCACAGAGCAGGCCACCTAATTCTCTGGGGCTCGGCACTTCTCCAGAACATCTAGAACATGGCAAAGACTTGACAGTTTGATGAGTTAGTCAACAAACAATTGCAGATGAGTCCTGAGGTGGTTTTGAACATTTAAGGTGTGGGGCTGGGACCCGGCCTCTGGTCTGACCCTTCTCTCATTGGCAGCAGCTTCACAAGACCTCACTCCACAGGATTCTGAGGTTTATGTGGCAACTCCACACAGTGAGGGAGGAATCATTCCCATCACATTTTATAGATGAAGTTCATGAGCCAAGGTGGGGCAAGAATCTAGCCTTCAGATACAGAACTCACCCAGCCTGTTCAGTGGGGGACACCCGATTGCCACTGCACCAAGAGCTCTGGGATCTGAACTCCCTCATACCCCACAAGTGCCCCAAGGCCTAGCCAGGAATCTTGCGTAGATCTGTCTGGCCACAGTGACAACATCCTTGTCCTTATGTTAATCAGCAGGTCTCAAAGTGCAGTGCAGGGACCTCTGGAGGCCCCAGATTCATTTTCCTAATAAAATAATACTCAGATGTCATTTGCCCGTCTTCTCTCACAAGGATACAGTAGAATCTTCCAGAGACTATACTCATTAAAGATACACAAAGAAGTAAGTCAACAATACTCTTGTCACTAAATATTTTTAGTTTTGGAAAATGTAATTAATTTTCATAGAATATTATTTATGTTAAAATGTAATGGGCTTATGATTATAGTGAAATAATAAATGTTTTTACATTTTCCAGGTTTTAAACTAAAAAATCCATAAGAAATAAAAGAAAATAAAGTTGCAAGGAGAAAAACAAAAACAAGAAATAAATTTTCCATATTTTAACTCCTAGTACTGTAAATACAGGTATATAACCTATATAAACACGCACTCTTTGGGGTGCTGAGTAATTTTGAAGAGACTCAGGACACCCTGAGAAAGAACGGCAGCCCAATGCCAAGATTCCTGCAGCCCTCATGGGCCCAGGGTAGGAGAGCCACCACCAGGGGGTGCCCCGGAGCAAGTCTGGCCCCTCCTGCCCTTTAAATCTAAGGAAGTGTGGGGTTTGTTGTTGGAGGAAAACAGTCCTTGATAACTTCAAAGAACTGGCCCCAGGAAGTGGGGGCAGGGCTCTGGACTGGGAAAAAGGGAAGGGCTGGGGGTGGGAAATGAGGAGCCAGCGCATCAGGGACTTTTGGTGTGTTCCCACACTGTCACAGAAACTGTAGAGAGACAGGGAAGGGACCGAGGGGGTGGAAGGGAAAAGAACGCTTCAACCTAGCAGAAACTGCCTGGAGGGCTGCGTTGTCACCCTGAGCCTTGGGCAGGGACTCTAAGGCCCCAACACCTGCTAACAGGAGGCTCTGTCTGTTGGGTTCTGGGAAGAACACCAGAACCACCCCCAAGGCTCAACCTGTCGGGCCTGGGCAGCTTTTGGTTCTCTCTCTGGAGGCCTGGGGACAGGGCGGAGGGGATGGAATTCCTGGGGTAAGCCTCGCTTTTGTGGGGGCCACACAAGAATTCAAGGCAGCAGCTGCAATCTAGTGATTCAATCTGAGTCACTCAACTTAAAGATGATCTGTTTAGTCTATGCAGTGCTAAAAAAAATTATGTTTAATTTAGTTTCCAGCTAATTTCACATAATAATCTAGATTCCTGTTCTTCCTAAAAAATAAGCAGCCCTGAAAACACTGGCAGAGCACATGGGGCCTTTCCCCTCCCTGCCCTCCCCAGGGAGCTGCTCTGGGAGGAGGTTGGAGCTGGCCTGGCCCCTTCCCCATCTAAGTTTCTGGTTTCTGCTGCAGAGACTTCTGGGGGAGGGTCACACCCTTTGACTCTCCAACCCCTCCCATCTACCAAGTTGTCCCCCAGGCTCTCCCCAAGAAGACCAGCCGTCTGATGGCTGTGATGCCCACCCACTTGTCTCAGCTGCCAAGTGTGGAGTGGCTGAAGGCACACTTTCTCACCATGTGGCCTGTCTTGCTTTCCCACCTCTCGGATTTGGGGGATATTTCTTCCTTGCATCTCCCAGGTAGTAAGTAGGGACCCTGTCAACCTTCCTGCATATCAGCAAGTCCACCTGGAGGAATTTGAGAAGTACTGAATGGATGGATGGACAGACGGACGTAAGGGTGAGTGGAGGGATGGACGCACGCCTGAATGCCCTTTCCTCAGGACAGGTTGAACTGGAAGAAGGACCAGAGAAGGATAGCGCCAAAGAAAGAGAGGGGAGAGAACAGCATCCAACATGGTGGCCAGAGAAATGGACCTGCAGTTACAGAGCTGAGTTTGAGGCCCGGCTTTGCCACAGGTATATACTGTGTGAGGTTGGGCGTGTGGCTTTACCTCAGCCAGCTTCAATTTCCAGGTATGTAAAATGGGGCAATCATGTTTTCCCCCTAGGGTGTTTTAGGACTGCTTTGAAAGCACATTGCTGATGGGATCAGGTCGTGAGCTCACCTGGCTCCAGCTGCTACATGGCCAGCCCCAGGACAAGGTCAGCACTGCCAGTGCCCAGTGAGCATCTGTGCTCTAGGCAGTGCTGGCCACTAGGACCTCTGGAAGGACAAGGACCAACCCACAGCCCAGGTCAGGCCAGAGAGGTTCCAGCTGGCCCAGGGAGCCTGTGATTTTGCCTGTCCCCTTTGGCCAGGAATGAGTGGAAATGGTGGGGTGGATCACAAGAGAAGTGATGTCACAGGAGAGGAAGCTGGCAGGAGGCAGGTTCCCAGAAAGGGGGAAGCCTGAGCTGCGGTGGCGCCCTGTGAGTAGCTTCTGAGACATTAAGAGCTGATGGCCAGATCTCTTGAGGCCAAGTCTCCCCACTGTGTCCAGACCACTCCAGGGCATGAGGCCTCAGCCAGGGTCCAGTGGGCACAGAGAAGAGCTGGGTAGAAAACAGGGAGGTCAGAGTGGGGACAGGCATGAAGGGCTCAGAAGAGTTGGGTGACGTGCCCGAGGGTGTCCAGCTAGCAGTAGGCACCCAGGCCCTTTCCTGGTTCCTGTGCAGTCACCTAAGGGTTAAGACACCCTCTCTCCTAAAACCGCATGCCCCAAAATTTACCCTTCCCCAGACCTCTCAAGTCTTTGCCACCCACACAAGCAGATTTCCAACAAATGCTCCTTCACAGAATTTCCCAGTATCTACGGAAGATGATCGTTATCGAAAGGGTGATGACTAGAGGAAACGGCTGGCCCAGTGCTCATGGCCTGCAGCTGCCACCTCTGCCCTCTCTGCCACCCTCAGCCATGTCTTGGAGACGGAGAGAAAGTGATTATCGCCCTGAAGACCCCAGACTGTTAAAGAAGGTCTGAGATGACAAGGCTGGGACTGCCCAGGCTGCTCTCGGAGCTGGTGGGAGAGCCACAGAAACCATCGTTTCTCCTGCCAGGATGCGGATGGCTTGGTTAGAATGGCTGAGTTAACAGCTGGCACGGCTGCTCAGAGACTCTGGGGGAGGAATCCACGTGAGTGTGAGCACTGTACTCACGTACATGCAGACGCACGTGTACATACACGTGTGGACACACAGACGTGGTGGGAAAAATGGGTCCTATCGGCCTCACCCACCCACCTCGGGCTATACCCCAAAGTCCATCCCACCACTTAAAAGTAGAAAAGACCGGGTAAGAGTCCCAGTCCTTAGCCCTCTCTAGCCTCAGTTTCCCTTTTTGTACAATGGGTGAGGGTTGGGCATTGTGACCAGTCCCACACACTCTGTACTCAGTGGTGCTTAGAGACACTAGGGAGACCCCTCCAAACTGTCACGGCATCATCCCTTCTGAGGCTATCTCCATCCATGCTCCATGTGTAAAACACCCTCTGTCATTACCCAAGGGTAGCTCACGGAGTCCCTAGTGCCCTAGTACCCAGACCCCTGCCCAAATTCTCCCGGGCTCTCCTCTGGGGAGCACGGTGTGGCCAGTCCTGTGTCCTGCTGTTTATGGTTAGTGATGGGGATGGGAGAGACCCTGCTTGTGGACTCACCTTCATGCCACCTAATCCCCCTGAGCCTTCATTCACTTCTGTGGGACAGAAACAATGTCATTGACCACCCAGGTTTGGGGCCAGTGAATTGAATACTCCATGCTGCTGTGCCCATGGCCCTGGGGCCTGGCCTCTGGTGGGGCAAGAGCGGGGGCGTCAGACCCAAGACTTCTCGCTCTCCTTCCTAAGACTCCCCGAGATATCAAATTCAGCTCTATATTGGGGGGAGGTGATAGGAACACATGTTATCATTCACAGAAATGTGAATCATGGTTTAATCTCAGGGTCACCCCGTGGGCTGCTGAGGCTGAGGGGGCGGACCCAGCCATCCCAGGCAGAGAGCAAGGGGCCCTAAGGGAACGAATGAGGGATCTGGGCAGCCAGGCCACGAAATGCCCCCTCATGTGCCAGGTGCTTTTGCTCCTAGCAAAGACTTGATGTCACACCACAAGCTTGTCACCCTCTCAACAGCACAGGCCTGAAGTCACATCACCAGCTTGTCACCACCTCCCAACAGCACAGGTCTGAAGTCACAACTTGGCTACTTCTCCTTCCTCTTAATCACAGTCCTTGATAAATTGCAAAGTTTTTGAGAGGGAACAAGAATGAAGCAAACACTGTCAATCTCTGTCATCTTTTATCCAGATGATCCTTTGGAATAAGATCAACCAACAAGCAAATTATAAGTCTTAGAGAATTGGAACAGAAACCCCAGAATTGAATAGTTTTAGAACTTTCCAATTCTAGCACCTTCTGACGTTGGACTCTTGAATGCTCAAAACCATGAAGCCAAGAAAGGAAGCATGTTGCAGCCCAGAATTCAGCCTCCCAGTGCCCAGAATCCAGGGTTGAGAGGGAGGGCAGGGCCCAACCTGCTGTTAGATGTGGGATCTCTTCTTAGCCTGCCTATCCAAATGGCCCTTCTCACCCTGGACTACAAGTGAGCACAGTTCTCTCTGGCCTGAAGATAGATATGACTTCAAGATCCCTCCTCTCTCCCAAAACCTCTGCGTCTAACAATAGAGCCACAGGAGGGGCTCCCTCTGTTCCCTGTGCCTGCTCCCCCTCTCCCTGGACCTCCCCGTGGGTGTTGCCCCCTGCACCTGCACCCCCCTCTCTCTGTGGGAAGCCCCAGTACAGCATATAAACACGGAGTCTCCTCCATCTTAAATGTCCCTTCCTTGAAGCTGTCAGGACAACCCAGAAGGTGTCTGCCAATCCTCATGCTACTGCCCAAACCCCGGTCTTGCCCGACCCTGGGGATGGCTCCTTACTCTGCTTGTCCCCATCATCTCCTATCCATCCCACCCTGCAGGGATGTGGGGACCCAGCATACCCCTGATAACTACCTTCCCTGTAGAAGCAGCACAAGTGGCCCTCTGGCTGTGCAGTGAGCAGAGGTTGGGGACAGGTGCCCCTGCCATACTCTGTGGTTTTAAGGGCAAGGCACTCAGGCATCTGTGAGTCCAAGACGCCCACATCATCTCAGTTAAGGATCTGGGGTGCACCCAAGGAAATAGGACCATTTGCTCTGAGCAGGATCAACATCCAAAGTGTCTGGTGACCAAGTATGTGTCTGAGACTTTTGGAGCAGGAGGAGGGGAGGCTGGGACCGGGGTCAGGACAGGGGCTGGTGCTGCCCCTTTGAAGTCTGAGGCTTGGGCTCTCAAGGGGGTGGCTATAGGGGAAGAAAGAGAGAATCAGGGTCCTGAGGGGTGGGTACCTCCTGTTCTGGATTGTCCACTGGCCCTGGGTACACGGTAAGTCATATTTCTGTCTCCGCAGTGCATAGGCATCAAACCAGAGGGCCAAGCCATAGTCCAGGGAGGGCACCTAGGAGGAAGGAGCAGGTCATCCTATGGTATGTGAGTGTGGACAGTTTGGGGGTCCAGCCCCCCAGGCAACACAGGAAGAAGGAAGCCTACTGACAGAGAAATCCTGCTGGGCCCAAGGTCTATTAGTCACTCAACAAACAGGCATTGCATGGCCCACAGAGGAAGAAGGCCTCAGCCATACCCACTACCTACTGTGGCAGGATCTGTACCCAGGGGTCAGCCTGTGGGTGCTTCAGCAGGGGCAGGACACTGTGACTCTCCCCTCCCATCCCAGGGCCCCAGAGGCCCATGGGGTACTTCGGCCCAAGGGCAGGCAGGCTGGGGGCTCACCGTGAGGTGCCAGGAGCAGTGGGTGCTGGGTGAGTAGTAGCTGGGGAAGTATGGGGTGCTGAGGACACCCTGTGGCTCCAGCCGGCCCTCCAACGTCAAGTTCACCTCACAGCCTAAGCCAGAGAGAGGCAGTTACCAGGGTCTCTGGGCCCCGCCCAGGCTGTACCTCCCACTAGTAACCTCACCTCCCTAACACCACTATCAGTAAGGCCCAGTGGTTGAGTGTGGTTGGATGAACTCAGGCCTCGGTTTTGTCATCTGTAAAATGACAGTACAGATGCCAATAGCCCAGCATATAGTAAGTGCTCACTAAATGCTCGCTATTGACAATGGCATAGCGCTCAATAGCATACAGAATGCGTTCACAACTGCACAAGCCCTGCAGTTATGGTGGATGGGGGCTCAGAATTGTTTCCTTTTTTTTTTTTTTGAGATAGAATCTCACTATGTGGTCCTTAGTAGAGTGCCATGGTGTCACAGCTCACAGCAACCTCAAGCTCTTGGGCTTAAGTGATTCTCTTGTCTTAGCCTCCTGAGTAGCTGAGGCTATAGGTGCATACCACACGCCTGGCTATTTTTTGGTTGCAGCTGTCATTGTTATTTAGCAGGCCCAGACCAGGCTGGAACCTGCCAGCCTCCGTGTATGTGGCTGGCGCCCTACTCACTGAGTTACGGCACCAAGCCGATTTGTTCCCTTTTTCAAGATGGGTTTCAGAAAAGAGGAGTGACATGTTGGGGTCACATAGGGGAGACTAAGGGGCTGAGGGCCTAGGTCACTGCGGGAGACATTGGGGCAACCCAGGAAAGGGAGGGGACACCGAGCAAAAGGAGCAGAGTTGGGGGAGAAGCAGCCCCTACGTGCTGTCCTCCCTTCCTGCCCTGGCAGGGCTGACCTGGAGTGTGGGGCAAGTTGGGCTTCCTGGGAAAGAGGGAGGGGAGGGAGACCAGAGGCCCTGGCCTTTCCTACTGTGTCACTGCCTCTCCCTAAGCGCCTCACACCCTGACCTTGGCTATGAGAGTATTGTCTGGGGCTGAATGTGACAAGTTCTCAGGCCTTCCGCAAACAGACCCAGGTTCTGGGCTCAGCTGGCCCTGGATGTAGAGGGAGAGGCCAGGAAAGGAGCCAAGGAGGGGACACAGGCCCAGGATGGGAGGAAAGAGAAACCCCAGAATCAGGAGAAAGAGGAGTGAGAGTTGAGGGAGTGGTGAGAGAGGAAGGGCCTGGGGAAGAGCAGGAGGGGAGAAGGAGATGGAGATGGAAGTGAGAAGGGCAGAAAGGAAAGGCCCGGGATGCTGGGAGGAGAGCAGAGGGGCTTCCAGACCCTCCCCATCCCCATCCCACCCCAGCTAGAGCAGAGAAGGTGAAGGGTGAGCCCTGGGGAGGACCCTGAGGTTCTCCCACTCCTCCTCCCCTGCCCTAGGAACTCCACCCACTCACCCCGGAAGGCCACGGGCTGTACAGAGAGCACGAAGGGGTCATAGTAGCTATGTAGGCCCTTCTTCCAGACCACCGCCATGATGGCACCAGATGCCAGGACCTCCACCACGGGCTCCTGGCGGCTGCAGCCGTAGACCCTATAGAACAGAAAAGGGTGGCAAGGGTGGGCCTGGGTCTGGGAGGGACATGGGTCTGGCAGGAAGCGTGGCAGAGTGGCTGCCAGAGGGACAGAGGAGGGTGGATGGGAGTCTGTGCACCTAGATTCCGGGCTTGGGTCTGCTACTAGCCTACTGTGTGTCCAGGCAGGGTGTCTACCCTTTTCTGACCTGAGGGACTGACTGAAAGCCCTCCAAGGACCAGGCCAGCTTCTCAGGTAGAAGAGGTAGGAGGCCACCCCACTCCCCACTTTTGCAGCTTACAGTTCAACTATGGCATCTGGCTGCAGACCCACAGCATATCTCTGGGGTACTTGTTTGAGGAACCCCCCCAGTCTTATCTGACCAGTCATTTTAGACCTTCTCCAGAGGTCCACGACCAGTGAGCTGCTGGGTGCCACAGTGAACAGTGGTAGAGCAGGGCCTGGCAGCCAGGTCCCCTCCCCAACAGCAGGCTCGGAGCACTCAGAGAAGCCCCAGGGGAAGTCCCTGAGCATCCCCACCTTCCCCAGACTTGGAAGTCAGAGGTGTGCATCTTCTCTGCGCTTCCCAGAGCCCTCCAGGAACTCAGCCCACGCATGCCCCAGATTGAGGTCAGCACACAGCAGGGCAGCAGGAGGGGTGCAGATGAGTGAGCAGCCCTGGGGGAGGAGGAGGGTGCCCTTGATCTGAACACTCTGCCCAGGTCCCACCCCCATCTGTCTAGGAGCTGGCAGTGAGACAAAAGAGGCATCTGCCTGGCGCCTGGCACAAGGTAAAGTGAGAGCTGCCCACCCCACAGGTTCCTCCCGGACCTCCCACAGAGCCTCCCCCCAGTCTGTGGGGGGCACCGTGGCTAGGCTCCTGGAGGCCAAGGCCACTTACCCTCCCTCTTTGCTGCCTGTCTTCTGATTCTGGTCACTTCTCTACTTCACACTAGGATCTTGCCCTAAAACCCTGATTCTCTGCTCAAGAACTTTTAATAGCTCCCCATTTAACAAATATCAAATTGCTCCTGCCACTCAATCCCTTCTGTGTCCCAGTCCTAGGAAGACTATAATGATAGGAATAATGGGTGGCATTTACTGTGTGTGAAGAGCATGGCACAGAGAGTCTGGATTACATCCTCCAATAACCCTCCAAGGTAAGCATGATTGTCCACCCATTTTACAGGTGAGAAAATTGACACTCAGGGAGGCAAAGTGACTTGACTTAGGCCACACAGCTAGGAAGCCACAGAGTGGAGGTTGGAAGTCCAGGTTGCTGCCAAACTCTGAAACATTCCGACAAACCTTCTTGTCTCCCAGAGCTGAACCTCAAATGCTTTGTTACAGACAGGGAAATGGAGGCTCAGAGATGGGGAGGGACTATCCACAGTCCACGACCATTGCTAGCCCCCTCTCCCTATCCCTCTAGACTAGCTGCCCTTTAGCCATCCTGTCTCCCAGATACCCAGGCCCAGGGTCACACAGCCCCTGTCTCAGACTCTGGGTGTGATCTTTGACCCTCACATCACCCATGCCCTTTCCAATCCTCCCCCCACCCACCTTGCCAGGGACTCACGAGGTGATGAGCCTCCTCTCCAGGGGTCCAGCTGCATCAAACATCGCCAAGCGGTCCCGGCACTCAGCCAGTGTCCACTCCAGCCGGAGTTTGAGCATGAGATCCTTGGGGCCCTGCAGGTGCCACAGGCAGCTGGAGGCCAGTTGGTCGGGACCCTTCAGCCGGAGGACCTGGCCCAGGCTCACATAGCTGTATCGATAACAGCCTGGAGAGGGGAGAGGGGCAGACCCTCTGACTCTCATGAGCTAGAAGGAGAGGTCGGGAGAAGCCAGGCCTGCTAGATCCTCCCAGGCTGGGAGGGGGCAGGGGAGGAGCCCAAGGGGACAGCCAGACATGCTGTCCGTCTGTCTCCTTCCCTGCTGCTTCCCCTGTCCAGGCTCCTCATTCATTCATTGGTTCCATCATTCACTCACTGAGCAAACACCCTCTGAGCTCTCCATGCCAGGTGAGTGCCCAGATAAAGGTTCAGTTGCTGCCTGGGAATGTGGAGAACAGCGGGGACAGATACAGAAACTGGCAAGAATAGCTCAGGAAGTGAGAGGTCCAAATGCCACCCTGAGGGTCATGGAGCAAGATGCCAGGTGAACAGGGGAGCTTCGAGGACTCTGAGCCCAGGAAACGTGCAGCCAGAGGGCAAGCTGGAGACAGGAAGGTGGAGCCCAAATCACACCCAGGACAGGCAGTACTTTCTCCTGCAACCACAGGGAGCCATGGAAGGTTAGGCAGGGCTGGGGCATGCTCTGGCTGTTCACAGACTCCTCTGGCTGGGAGCAACACTGGAGAGGCTGGGAGACAACTGAGCTGGCTGTGACGGGTGTTTCACTTCTGGGAGAGAGATGGGCGTGCACCCAGAAGGGGTCTGGGAGGCAGCCCCAGGGGAGAACATGCGCTTTGAGCTAATGATGATGGGACCCTGAGAAGAAAACAGGCTGTGCTGTTCAAGCATTTGCTACGTGGTGGGCACTTAGCCGAATGCTTCACAAGTGATATCTCCCTGCTCACGAAAGCTCCATGAGAAGAAGGTTTCTATTATTGTGCCCATTTTCACGACCTGGGCTGGGCAGATCTGAATTCACCTAATCACCACCTAATCTTTCCCGGACCTTAGAATGGGGGCAATAACGCTACCCTTGCATAAGCCTTAGGGATGATGTGTGCTCAGGATAGGGCCTCACATAGTAGGTGAGGAACGCATAAGGCAGTGACTATTCTTTGGGTGGGCGTCAGAGGGAAAAGGTGGGGCTGGCAAGAAAGTCCTATGACTGTTCACCCTGCCACTGACCCTATTTGAGGCCCTGACCTGGCCTGTCTCATGGCTGTCTCACCTGAGGCCTCCTTCCCCATCTCCCCAACCAACCACCAGGGAGCCTCCTCTCAATCTACTCCCTGAGCTTTGATGCGCTGCAGATGGAACTTGCAAGCAGTACCTCCCACATCATGGTTCATTCATTCTTAACTGTTGTGGAGCAGCTGCTGGGTGTTTGATCTAGGCACCAGGGTCCAGCAGTGGACACATCCTCTCCCATGGCCCATGCGGTATCTAATTCAAACCTCCTCCTAAGCCTGTGAAGCGGAGAGGTTAGGTGTTCTGCCACGAAGCAGTAGGGATTGAGGCATGAACCAGGGATGTGGGAGGCAGCCCGGTGATTCCAAATTACAAAACCCAAGTTTTCAGTTATTTCCTCTGCTTTTAAAATGTCTTTTGTGAAAGGTCACAGATAAGCAAAGGTCCCTTCTGTCAGCTTGGTCAGCCTGTAGGCTTCCCCCAGGGCTAGCCATCTGCTGGGCCCTGCTGGGGGTTAAGAGGGAGGAAACTGGAGCTGACAGGTGGCGCTTCATCACCCCACACCACTGCCCATCAGACATAATAATAATAATCCCTGTCCCCTCCCTTCTCTGGGTGTTCTGAGGACCCAGAATGCAATGGGGGTGAGCATGCTTTGCTCTGGGGCTGCTGCCTGTTGGTCTGCTTATTCCCAGCCAGCCATCCTGACTGCAGCCGGGAGCTGACCTCCCCAGGGAGAGACCTCTGATACCTGCGGAAAGGGTCAGGGCTTCTAATACCTGCCTCCACCAGCAGCTGGGGAAGGGGGCCTGGCTGCTTCTAGGGGCTGTGTTCCTTAAATTATGCTCCAATGTAATGCTTTGCTCTTGCTATTTTAGTAAATTTTTTGAGGCTAATGAAGTGGAGAGGTTTATTCTAATCTCTCTTGTTGGTCAGAAACATGTTTGGGGGGCGGCGCCTGTGGCTCAAAGGAGTAGAGTGCTGGCCCCATATACTGGAGATGGTGGGTTCAAACCCAGCCCCAGCCAAAAACTGCAAAAAAAAAAAAAAAAAGAAAGAAAGAAAGAAAGAAACATATTTGGGGGACCTGGCACCCCCGGTCACAGGAAAAGAGGAGGGGCGTGTCTGGTGCGTTCTCTCCAGGCGCGTGCGCAAACCATTCCTCCTACCCAGGGTGCCCTTTTCCCTGATCACCCTGACACAGTCCCATCTACCCCCATGCCTGAGTCTGACACCGCCTCCACAAAGTCTTCCTGCATCCCCAAGTCAGGAGCAACTCCTTTATCCCTGGCTCCACAGAGCTCTGTGCTGAGTCCCTAAAAGAATGTTCCTGCTTTGGATCACAGCCCCAGGTGGCCATCTCTGTCCCCAGGGTGGGATGAGTCTCTCTCTCCATTGACTCTGGGGCCTCTTTTCTCAAAAGGGCACTTGGAATATAAGAATCTGTTTATGTGTCTATCTCCCTCAGGGGGCTCAGATACTCTGAGGGCAGGGGTGAGGACATGGTCACCCCAGCATCCTTAGTGCAGGCATGGAGGAAATAAATGGTGCTCAAAATGTCCACTTAAAGGTTGTGAGTTATCATTTCTGTGCCTCAGACTCTGCTCCTGGAGAGCAGGGCTCTGGACACACACCGAACCAAACACTGATAGTTACAGAGCAATGGGGACACAGGGTGCGGACACAAGTGCGGGCCAGGGTAGCATGTGTACCCTTGCAGGGTGTAGTCACACGTGGGCATGTGCATACACGCGGACACAGTGGTAGCACCAATTCCTCAGGAGGTCCAGCCAGGCCGGGGGGGGGGGTGGCAGCGCAGTGGTGGTGCCACCCTAACTAGGTGTGGGGCCATCTTCTCCCCTTATCCCCCACTGAGGCCCAGCAGATAGCTAGATTTGGGGCAGCCTGAAGGTTGACAAGCTGATAGGGGCCTTTGCTCCTCTGTGAACTTCCAGGAAAGGCAATTTAAAGCAGAGAGAGCCAGACCTTGAGAAGATAAAGGCGTGCCCAGAGTCAAGCTGGGAGAGAGGGCAGAGCTTAGGGAGTTTGCTTGCTTGCAGTTTTCACTATCAAGACACCCTTTCCCACCCAAACCTCATCCCATCTCCTGGGGCTGCAGAACGAAATGCAGATTTTGGAACAGCATAGGTTCTACATTTAATTTACTTTCCATAGGGTTCCTGGGAGCTCCCGTGTTTGAGAACCACTGCTATAAACCACAGCGTTTCCCCACAGGGGGAAAGGCCCAAAGTTCTAAAAGTCATCCCCCCAAAATGGTTCAAAACTCAGAAATAAAGCGAGACTACTGTACTGAGAGCCATTTCAATCCCATGCTAGAGTAGGGATTGTCAATAGGGTACCCCAGGGGGGCCCTGAGACCCTTTCAAGGGGACCTCAAGGTCAAAACTATTGTCACCCCAAGACTAAGGGATGTTCCTGTTTGCCTTTTGTACACAGTGGAGTTTTCCAAGGCCAAGTGGCCTGTGGCATCAGAACACACAGAATTCAGAAGCAGATGTGAGCACCCAGCTGTCCCTTAGTAAGCTAGGCACCACAGAGACACACAAAAATGTGCGATGGTGCTGGTTTTCAAAAGATATTTTTATTTTTTGGAAAATGATTATTTATTTAAAAATTATGTTAATATTGAAAGGTTTATTATTGTTTAAAAAATAGATACAATGAATGAATTTTTAATTTAATTCATTGATAATTTAATTTATGTATTGGTTTTTAATTTTTGCAGCTTTAATTTCTAGGGTAAATATGGAGATCTACAATTCACATATAAGTTCTTTGGGAGTCCTCAACAATTTCCAGAAGGATCAAGGAGTCCTGAGACCAAAACGTTTGAGAGGCATTGCCCTGGATCAGGGGTCAACAAACTTCTGTAAGTGGCTGGATACTAAATATTTTGGGCTTTGAGATTTAAGAGGCAAAATGGATTTATGGGTAATTTCATTAATGAGAGAAAAAAGAAATTTCCATAGGATTTGTTTCAATCATTCTTAGCTCCCGGTTCCATAGAAAATCCGAAGTAGTGGGCAATAGTTGGTGTTGCCGGGTATACCTCTGACTTACTCTTGATTTCCAAGTCCCAGACTCTAGAGATAGATGTTAATGAAAGGATGGTTTTGGTCTTGATAGTGATGTGAGAGAAAAATTATGAACTCATAATTTTTTTAGTACAGGCTAAAAATCAAGCACACCCCCTCTCTCTCTGATCTGGGCCTCTCTTGCTAGCAGGCACCCTGTGGAGTTCTGTTTTCACAAACCACTGAAAGGAGCAGATGGAAAGGAAATGTGAATCTTTCTTTTTGCATCCACCAGCTCACTACTTTTGAGAACACGTTTCTCAGGCTTGGAGCTCCCCGACAAACAATAGGGTGTGAGTGCCGGTTCTCAGGACTGTCTCCAGTGGCAAGACAGCTGCCTATCACCAGCCGCTAAGAAAACGGGAATGATGGAGCCCTTTCATACTATCCTATGAATTTGGCTACAATGAGTTTTTTTCTTTGTCCCCCTTAAATTCACATGCCACTTGACCTCAGGGCTGGCATTTTTTCCCCCTTCTTTGGGATGCCACGCTGTCTCCCTGTTCTCTTTTCTTTCTCTTTCCCTACTCCCTCAGTCTCTCTCGCCTTCTAAGGAGATACAATAAATTTATACTTTTTAAATCTTAATCTTCTCCTCCATGCTGTGAGCACCTACTAAGCTTTCCACTCTACCAGTTACAGTTAACTTTTAGAAGACTAATACAGCTGTAAATGATTTTGGTTCTCTAGAAAAGATAACACCAAAGGTTAGAGTTTCATTGCCCGGTAGGTAGGACACTAGCCGGCTTCATATCTCAGTTGGTAATCTTACTCCAACAATTCCTTTTATCCACTACAGATAGATGATAGATAGAGGATAGATCAGTTTCTCGTGTTCTTTACCATCCCACTGGCTCCCTCGTTAATGGACTAAATAAACTTTTGACACATGCTCACTTTATCTTTGTATGAGAATCATGGTTTTGACTTTTTGAAAATTGACTTGGACATCATCACCTCCACTCACCGAGGAAGTAAGCATCTGATCAGCGGGATGGGAAGAGAGAAAGGTCAGAAAGAGTGTAACTAGGATTTACACTCTAACTCCCTTCCCAAGAAGGCTCACTCCCACAAAGTATCTGGTGAGACTTAGTGTAGGAGAAATCTGAGAATTCAGGGGCTTGTTCTCTGGTTCTTAGGGTACAGTAGCCCTGCACAACTCTAGACATTGCCAGTCCCACAGACTACAATGTGAACATCGCCTCCTGGCATTGTGCAGAAAGGTAGCTCTGCTGGATGTTTTGCTTCTCAGGGCTCAAGACCATAGGATCTCCTGAAGAAGGGCAAGGGACGCTAACAAGGTGGCACAGGTGGGAAGGGAGGGCCAATTAGCCTAGCTGAGAAGGGAGTATGGAGGGAGTATTCCTGAATGCAACAGAATTATTACCTCCAAAAGACCAAGTTTTAAACCCAAAATGACTGATACACCTTGAGTCAGCAAGATAATTTTCTACCATCAGTGGAAATGGTGGCTTGTGGGCAAGTTGAATCAAGCGATAGACAAGCAAAGTCACGTTATGTGTGACTAAATCTGCAACTCGCCTCACACCTACCCAGGCAACAAATGCACACCCATCTACGAGACACACACACATACACACGTGCACAGCACCACCTCCCCCGCTCCCATAGGCCCCACACCTTGCTCAGGACCTGTCTTCCAGTCTGCCACGGCACCTCCTGGGAACCTCCAGGCCAGGGCTCCCTGCACCCTCTATAGGAGCCATGTGGCCCCCCCTGACTCTCAGCCAAGCCAAGAAAAACACCAACACAAAAGGAAAATGAGGAGAAACATAAAAGTCTCATACCCAGTGTGGAATTCAGTGCAACTATATCTTTCACGCTGGCTTCTGTCAAAAGGAAATGAACAGACAAATAAACAAGGACAAAATGAATAAAAATAAACTGCAAAAAAATATAAAAATAGAGGAGACTATTAGAGCTGCCCTTGTCTGAGATTTACCCTAGATGCCCCTGCCCCACCCTTCAGTCCTGGCTCTGGGTCATTGGGGAGCCCACCCTGAGTGACTCCCAGCCCCAGCAGGTGGCTTTCCCAGGCCCTGCCCTCATCTCATCTCCCCCAGCCTGGCCAGGCTGACCCCACATTCCCCTCCCAGTACTGACCCAGGATGACCAGGCCCTCAGGGTCCACCTCGTACTCGGCCCTGTAGCGGGCAGGGGCCGAGCTGTTGGCTGTGGACAGCAGCTCCTCCACCAGCAGCGCCCGCACCACCTCGGGGCCCAGCATTGGCCGGCGGTGCTCAGGGATTTGGAGAATGAACCAGAAGAAGCAGGTGAGGGGTCCCTCCCTAAGACAGGCAGAAGTGAGAGGGGCCAGGGAAGAAGCTTAAAGTCTGGCCTCCGCCCAGCCCCGGGTCCAGTCGGGGAAAAACAATGGAGGCCCCATGCACGCTGGACGCTCACTACATTCCAGACAGTACTCTCCCCCTTCCTGTGCAACCTCTGAGAAAGGTACTTTCATCATCCTCATCTTACAGGTGAGGAAACTGAGGCACAGGAGGTTGGGTTGTGTGCCATAGTCAATGCCATAAGTGGTGGGACCACTTGCTCTTAATTCTTCCCAACCCTATGTGGCCTCGTGGCCCCACCTAATGCGTGCCTGGCCCTTGATTAGCATGTCACAGTCATCATCTAGTATAACCCTGACACACCCATTCTACAGATGAAGAAACCAAGCTGAGTAAAGGGAGGTCACATGCGGGATGCCAGTTTCCTTGTCTATGCCTTAGTTCCCCCATATTAAAAATGGCATCAGAAGCCCACGGGGTCCCCTCCCATTCTTTGAGTCTGAGGTTCTAGCATGGGCTGATCGGGGCCAGGGACAACTCACCCCAAGGCGTAGACAGAGCTGGAGTTGTAGTGAGTTCCCAGGCGGGTGCTGGCAAGGAGCTCCTTGAGCTGTGAGGAGGGAAGACAGAGCCCCCTGGGGACTCTGCACGGGGCAGATAGCACCAGCTTCCTACCTTTGCTCCCGTGGTAACCCTGCTTAACACAGGAGCCTAAGGGTGGAGAGGCCTGCTCATGGTCAATCAGTAATCAGTGCCCAGCCAGGGGACAAACCTCACACCCTGCCCACCTTTTTCTCCTTTCCCCACACTTGGCTCTCGCCTCCACCAGAACCCCAGTGGCCTCTTTGCCACTTGTCAAGGTGACTCCCCAATTCTGAATAGCCCCGCTGGGCTCCTGGGTCCCCTCTGCCCCTCCTCCCAGCAGCCTGGGACACACAGCTCCTGCTCCAATGGGTATCTCAGCTGATTAGAGTATTTGCACATTTCCAACTACAGTACCAAGGTGGGCAGGGGCTCCTGAGCCTTTTGAATGGCATGGAAATAATGGCCATCTTATCTCAATTTCATACCAACCCTGGAAGAGTCTCAAGCTGCCCCCCTCGGTAGAGTGCTGTGGCGTCACAGCTCACAACAACCTCACCTCAAACTCTTGAGCTTAAGTGATTCTCTTGCCTCAGCCTCCCAAGTAGCTGGGACTACAGGTGCCCGCAACAATGCCCGGCTATTTTTGTTGTTGTTTCAGTTATCATTGTTGTTTTAGCTGGCCTGGGCTGGGTTTGAACCCACCAGCCTTGGTGTATATGGCCGCACCCTACCCACAGGCACCTCCCGGCCAACACAGGCTCTTAAGGCATGGGTTTGAGGGGCTGGGAATCTGAGGCTTAGCTCAAGAGGGGACCCTGTGAAATGGCATGGGACAGCCTCAGAACTGGCTCCCACCAGGGCAAGGAACTTGGGGTATTTATCCACCCATTACCACTGAGAGGTGCCACTGACAATAACTCCCTGGCACTCTGGCCTACCCTGCTGGCAGGGGTCCTGTGGCCTAAGTGGAAGGTTCTAGCAGCAGACCAGCCCCATGCACTGAGCTGTTGTCCAGTGGCCTTCCTTAAGGCCACACATTCTCTGCCCTAGTAAGAGGTACCGGCAAGCCCCCACTGACTTTCCCGCCACTCTAGACCACATCCCTTTCCTGGCACACAGAACAGGCCATGCTCCCAGAATGTGCTCCAGATGGGCTGCCCATTGGCTTGACCTGATTGGACCCCTCCCCCTCCCTTCTTGCTCCCTCATTCCCTGCATCTCATCTCTAAAATCCTTTCCTACCATCTTCTGGGCTTTGGCAGTTTCGCTGCGAAAGGCACTGGACTCCCGGTGGGCGAAATCCTGGGAGAAGTGGCGATTGAGCACGCGGAGGCTGCCAGCGTACACCTGGCTGACTGTGGCCTCTGCCTTGTACCCTGCCCAGGAGGAATACAGCAGGGTTAACCAAGGAGGCAGGTTAGAAAGGCTCCTGCTTCTCCCATGCCTTCTCCTGCCACCCCCAAGCTCTGTGACTCAGCCTCCATCATCATCGTCATCATCTTTGTCATTGGTATTTGCATCATGGCCATCCAAAGTTTCTTGGATGACAAACTGGCTGTAAGGTGCCAGGGAGGAGAGAGGCCCATAGACAATGGTGGCTCATAGGTTCACAGTGAAAGACTTTTGCACAGTGACCAGTCCAGGGACCCCATACAGACCCAGAAGGCCAAGGTTGTGGGTCAGCATCTCCATGCAGCCTGCCATTCACCAGGTTGTCCAGTATGAGCTAAGCGCACACTATGTGGGGTGCACTAGCTGATCCTTATTCCAGTAACCCCCCAGCATGTGAGATCCATGAGGAGGGCCACCAAGGAGAGCACAGGGTGCTATTAAGGAGACATGACAAAGAAACCCAGCAGGCAAGAATGACCCTCCAGCTGAGACGCGAGGTCTGGGGGACCATATGGAGAAGATAAGGGAGAAGGAAGTACCTTTAAGGCCAAAGGGTCAGAATGTGTGAAGGCTCGAGGCACAGGGGCCCGGTGAACAGGGGGCTCACAGTTGGTGTGACTGGAGCAATCAGAGAAGGGGAGGGACGAGAGAGGCTGGGGCACCAGCAAGGTAGGTTTTAGTCTTTATCTGATGAACAAGGGAAACCACGAAGAAAGATCGGGGATGATGTCATCAGATTTCTGATTCACCAAGACCATTTTGACTGATGGGAAGACAGCAGATTCACAGCCCTGGGCTATACCCCTATTCATTCATTTATTCTTTTACTCAACATTTATTGAGGACCTCCTGTGTGTAGGGACTGGTCTAAAGCATGTGCGAATATATCCAAATAACAGTGACAGAACAACACTGCTCTCCCTCAAGTTCAAGTCCAGTGAGGAAGACACAATAAAAAGCATGCTCAGTCTGTACAGGTAGAGCCAGTGAGTGCCACGGAAACCAGGGGCTGGAGTGGTGGGAGGGCAATGTGGGGGCCAGGGATGAAGGTACTGTCTATCTTTGCAAGTGCAAAGGCCCTGAGGTGGGGGGCTGTGTTGTGTTTGAAGAGCAGTGAGGAGTGAGAGCAGGAGAAGCTGAGAAAGGGAAGGGAAGGGCACGGCCACGCGGGGCATGGCAGCCCTGGGAGGACTTGGGCTTTTACCCTGAGTGAGATGGGAGTCTCAAGTGTTTTAAGCAGAAAAGTTAGATGACTAGCTTTGCTTTATGAAATGGTCCCTCTGCTGTTACACAGAGCAAGGCTCTAGGGAGGCCCAGCCAGTGGCAGGGAGGGCTGCGGGAAGGTGACTGCAGTCATCAGGTGAGAGTTCAGCAGCAGGAGCACAGCCTGGTCCCAGTGGGGGAAGCTGCTAGTTCACATCGCTCCCAAAGTGACTCCTCTACCCCTGATCCCTGGCCAGGAGATGGGGTGGGAGTGGGGGGTGTCGGCTTCCCCCAGCTGAGGTTAGGGAGCACTCACCCATTGGATCCTCAGCCCCACAGAACTCCTGGCCTTCCAGGCCAGTGCCCTGTGCTTTACCCTAAGATTAATTATCCCGCTACCCTAGGAGGCCTCCATAGCCCTGTGCTATTTGGGGCGCTGGCTTCCCGCCAGTGGTGAAATGCACACAGCATCTCCTCCCTGCCCGCGTTGCTCAGCTTTGAGTAGAATCTCTACGAGTCACTGCAAGTGGATCCGTGTCCAACTTAGGCTTCCCAACAGCATCACACCTGGAGGCTGGTTCCAGAGATCTCCCCACCCCCCCTTTGGAGCAGAGGCACCTAGATAGATTTATCTCCACTGTTCTAAGGCTGATCCCTGGGTTCCTTTCAATAGGCCTGCAATTCCACAGGGAGACTCAGGCAGTAAGATTACCATCTAACTTGTGCAGAATGTTTAATGGGGTTAAATGTTTAATGGATTCTTGCTCATTTGGGCAAGCAGGGTTGTCCCTGCTGTGGTTTCCTAGTCCCTCAGCTTCCTCTATCCTAGCACGTGCTGTGTGTTAGTATAATTGTCCTGGCTAACTCCACATCTAAGTCACCAGGGCAGGGCTGGCCCCAGAATCTGGCACACAGGAGGTGCTCAGCACAGAATGCATGAATGGGTCTTCTACAGTGTGCAGGGAGCATTTTTACGGACACCATCTACTGTGGTTTTTCATTACTTCCCACTGCCAAGAGCTGAAGGAAAGAGATACTGTCTCCATTGGTTTCAAAGAAAGACAGCAGAGGCCCAAGACCATTTTATTCTATGAACCCACCCATGGAAGGCTAGATGAATGGGTCCCCAGTGAGGGCCCATTTCTCCTGGGGCTCTGGCGGACTGATTGAGAGCTGTGAAATTGGGGAGGGAGGGCCAGGATTAGAGACACAGGAGAGGCCCCCAAGGTCAGCTACTCCCTAGTTCTCCCCTTCCTCCCCCATTCATGCTGGGCCCTGGATACCCAGAGCAGATAGAGCTGTAGTCCCCACCCCGGAGGAGCACCCAGGCTGGGCTCAGTGGGCAGAGGCACTAATTGACACCAGGCATCACCAGTGCCTCTGGGCCTCCTCCAGCTGAGTGGGGTGGCTCTGAGGGTCAGGGCAACCCAGAAGGACTACAGGCAAGGGGAGAGGGCAGCATTCACACTACTTAGGCTTATTGGTTCACAAAAACTGGTGCTAAGAAAGCCCTCCTTTTCCAGCCTGCGGGGAGCTGCAGGGCACTTGGCCCAAGCAAGGAGCAGACCCCAGCCACAGGACGTGGAACAGAGTCCAGCAGCATTGTCACCTTGAGGGCCATGGGAGACTCAGAGAGAGGAAGTGTCTTGCCCAAGGTCACACAGCAAGTTGCTAAGCATTGACAGACCACAGACCTAGAATCCACATCTGTCCTGCTGTGCCCTTCATGGCCTCCCCAAACCCCCCCCTCACCAGGTGCCTCTCCTAGGGGGCCCACACCATTACCTAGGAAGTACCAGAGCAGTACCCCCACTGACACCAGCACGATCAGGGCCAGCCACAGGGGCGCCAGGCGGAGGTAGTTCTGGGCTTTTCTCTTGGTGTCCTCGGGGGCCTTGAATACCCTCTCTGGCTCTCCTTCCTCACCATCACCTCCATCGCTCTGCCCGCCAGCCACTTGGGGGGCTTCAGCCGTGGGCATCCTAGCGGGAAAACAGATCAGAGTTGGAGACAGCCTCTGCATTTGCAAGGGAGCTTTGCTGAGCACCACCGGTACACAGGAGCGAGGCAGCACCCCTGCCTTTTGGAGTGGCAGGGTAATAACCCCAGGTGGCAGTGACAGTGGGCACTGAGCCAGCTCACAGAGGAGGAAAGCAAGTCTTAGAGCAGCTTGCACAGAGCTGGACTGAAGAAGCCCACCTTCATACCCTCTGTGCTCCCTACAGTCAGAGGACGGGCAGGTTCAGTGCCTGAACCCATGAACGCCAAGCCCGAAGGCTGCACCTCACAGGAGTACAGCTTCTCTTCCTCTCACTTTCCTTCCAGAGAGGGAATGCTTTTCTTTCCAGCCAGCACTGTGCTGGACCAGGGACTGCCTCCTTTAGAGTTACTGTCCCTATCACCTCACTACTCTCTCAAAGTCTCCTGGGGCTGAGGAAGGGGACAAAATCTAACATTCATTTAATGCAACGGTTCTCAACCTGTGGATTGCAACCCCTTTGTAACAATGAAAATAGATGGCAGTGGCTCGGCGCCTGTGGCTCAAGCAGCTAAGGTGCCAGCCACATACACCTAAGGTGGCGGGTTCGAATCTAGCCCGGACCTGCCAAACAATGACGGCTGCAACCAAAAACAAAAAAATAGCCAGGCGTTGTGGCGGGCGCCTGTGGTCCCAGCTACTTGGGAGGCAGAGGCAGGAGACTCGCTTGAGCCCAGGAGTTGGAGGTTACTGTGAGCTGTGATGCTACGGGACTCTACCCAGGGGGACAGCTTGAGGCTCTGTCTCAAAAAAAAAAAAAACGGTAATAGATGGTGGCATTAGGAAGGTTGAGAACCACTGATTTAATGCCTTCATGAAACATTTCTCATTTAATCCTCAGGTCCTGGGGATTGGGGACCAATCCTGTGTGTTTTTCTCCCTGGGGCCTACTCTGTAAGGACATTTTTCACTCATTATCTCATTTAAATCTCTGCTTCCTCCTCGAGGTTCTGTCCCCATTGGGCAGATAAGGAATCTGAGACCCAGAGGGCTGTAGCAACAATTTAGTCTAGGGTTTTCCTAGCCTCAGCTTCCCAATGCCATTTGAATATCTGGCGTTCACTATGGGCCACATTTTACAGATGAAAAAAATTGAAGCCCAAAGAGTCTAAGCCGCTTGCCCAAGGTCACACTGCAGGTAAGTGGTGGTTAAGTCCAGGTGCCTGACTCCCTGTTCTTTCCACTATTTTGGGGATGCTACTTGCAAATGAGCTGTTAATTAACAACTGGTGATTAAATAACAACTGAATGTCACCCTTCTCAGTGCTGGGGGCTGAAGCTCTGTGTCAGACCCATCTAAACAAACATCTGAATGTCTTTGTCCCCTGGGCAGGTTTGCCCACAGCACAGAGAAGGCCCTTCACCCACCCACCTACCACTCAGACATCCATAAATGCCACTGGCGCTTCCTTTGGGCTCATCTTGGGTTATTCCTGAAAATGTGGCTCCTCCGTGATGCTCAAAGTCCTCCCAGATGCGTGTGTGGAGCCCCAGCCTTCCTCTGTCCTCCCTGCTCCCTGCAGCTCCTCCTGGCACTGTTCCCAGCTAAGTTTCTCTGGCAGCTAGCCACAGGGACCCTCTTGAGTGGCTTCCAACAGACGCAAGGAATGGAGGACCTGCAGGGCATTCTCGCTAGGCAGGGCTGTCCTCTCCACCCTTTAGCTGTAGGATGGTCAGCCCTACATGTGGGATGGGCCCTACTGGCTTTTAGGGGGCCGGGCACTGGTAAATGTACTGCTGTGGGTGGGAGAGCCTCACACACTACCCCAAATGTCCACAGCGTCCCTGGTGAGAAAGAGGCAAGAGACAGGTGAGTGACAGGAAGTACAGGGCTGCCTCTTTGTCCTGAGCTGGCCACCTGTGTCTGTGGTGGCTGTCCTCCACAACTTGACCAGAGTGGCTAGACTAGAGAGAACCCACGTGGTGGGCCAGCTCTCACCCTCTCTCCACCCGAGAAGGCCACACCCCTCTTTAACTCTGAGTGTGGACCACAAAGGAGCTGTTTGGGGATGACTCCTAGAGCCATGGGAACTCAGGAACAGAAGCCACAACACCTGATCATGATTTTGACTATTTCCAGTGCTTTATACACACTGCCATGTGAGCTTTGCACAGGGCCCACAGATTCTCTGGTTATTCCTGATTCTGATCTAGGACCATGAGGGCACCTTTCAGAGAGGCCATCAGAGCCAGAGCAAAGCCCTGTTAGGAGCTACTGTAACTGGGTGTCGCTGAGAGAGTGGAGGACTGTGGGAATCCCCTCCTCACATATAAACACTCACAGACTCACACACAGATGGCAGAGACACACCGAGGGCTACACACACACATTTATTCATGACATAGAAACTCACAGATGCACACCTTCACTTCGTGCATACGTGCGTGCACACACAACACACACACTCCAACTGAGGCCTGTGGGCCCAAGGTTCTGTGCCAAGGTCAGTACATGGGTGCAGTGGGGAGCTCTGTGCCTGTCTCCCACAGCGGGAGGTCAGGGGAGAACCTGGGTATGGAGAGGGCAGCATGTCTAGTCCTGTGGGGTGGGGGTAGGGTGCTCATCTGGCTAAATCAGGCCTCTCCCCTCCTCCTGTCCCTGCCGGCCTAAATCCCAGGCCACCCTGCAGCCAGCACCACCTCTACGCACCTGGCCTTGCTCCACCATATCTCCCCCAGCCCAGCTCTGTAGACCACTCACCTTCTGCTCACTGGTTACTCTCTGGCTGATGAGGTCCTGCAGATCTGGCCTCAGAGCAGAGGAAGTGGCTCAGTCCCCAGAGGCCAGGCCTAGCTCTCAGAGTGGACACAGTCACCAGGTCATCCATAGGTCCTGGTCCCCTGTCCTGGAGACCCCCCCACTTACCTTTGGGAGTGGCAGGTAGGTGCAGGGCCTGCACGTAGGCCTCAGGAGCCTCTGTTTGTCTAGGCCAAGGTCTCCCAACCCCCGCCTGGCTGGCCTGGGCTGGATCAATGGCCTGGAGCCATGGCCGGGGTGTCTGGCCCTTGTCCCCTGTGGCCTGTGGCCCCAGGCTCCATGGGCTTCCTGCTGGATCCAGGACAGCACTGTGACTGAGCACACGTAAACAGGCCGGAGGCAGGAGATAGGCAGTGCCCGCCCCGTGGCACCCCGGAGGCTGGCGGGCAGGTGCGGGAGACCTGAGCTCTCCCCCGGGGCCCGTTGCCTGGTGACATTTCTGCCTGGTTACAGCCCCCGGTCCCTGAGAGCATGAGGTGGGGGAGGCCAGGACCAGGGGCTGTGCAGAGGCCCACGCAGGTAAGAGCAGGGACTCACGTCCTGTGCTTACCTGGACAGATGAGACCAGAGGAGCCATGGGCCCAAGAGAGAAAAGAGGCTGGGCTCATGCAGTCTGGGGACCGAAGAGGAGAAAGTGGAGGTGGGGGTGGGGCTTGCCGCCATTCTCAATTTAGCTGGGAATGATTTGAATTCCTACCTGATCCTTACAGTGGCCCTTGACCACCTGTGGCTCTCGGGCACTCAGGCTGTGGCTGCACAGGTGAGATGCACCCCAGGCTTCCAGCACTGAGTGCAAATAAAGGATGTAAACATCGCAAAAGTTTCTATATCCACTGTGGGTCCAAATGATAACATTTGGGCTGTCTTGGGGTGAATAACATTTATTATTAAAATTAACTTCACCTGCTTCTTTTTGCAGGCTTTAAGTGACTATTAGAAAATTTATATTATGAGTATGGCTGACACTGTTGCTCTGCGGCAGTGCTGCTGCAGGGATTGGTGACCCGCGTGTGTGCCAAAGCATGGGCACCTGGGTTTCCTGGGGTGTAGATGGGTGTTTGGCTCAGTAAGGGGTTGACTTTCTTTTTTTTTTTTTTTTTTTAGACAGAGCCTCAAGCTGTCCCCCTGGGTAGAGTGCCATGGCATCACGCTCACAGCAACCTCCAACTCCTGGGCTCAAGTGAGTCTCCTGCCTCAGCCTCCCAAGTAGCTGGGACTACAGGCGCCTGCCACAACGCCTGGCCATTTCTTGGTTGCAGCC
>CAUYTI010043775.1:0-12978 GCA_963575145.1 Galago senegalensis | reverse complement strand
TTTTTTGGTTGCAGCCATCATTGTTGTTTGGCAGGCCTGGGCTGGATTTGAACCCGCCACCTTAGGTGTATGTGGCTAGTGCCTTAGCCACTTGAGCCACAGGCGCTGAGCCATGGTTTTCTTTACATGTTCTTTCTTTCTCTTTTTTCTTTGAATAATATAATGTAATTAATTTCATTTTTTTGTTTCTATTATTTGGAATTCATTGAAGGTACATATGTTACTTCTTGACATATAAAGAAAGAGAAGAGGAGGAAAGGAGAAGAGAGGAGAGGGGCAGAGAAGTAGTGGAGGGGAGGATCATGCTCCTATAGCAGGTGTGTCCTTGAAGTAAATGATAGGTAGGAAAACTTGAATTTGCACTTTTATACATTCTAGAAGAATTCTTCATGTTAAATAGGATAGACTACAAAATTATGTCAAATAACGTGCTTCTTTGGGGCACTTAACATACAATCCAACAAAATTTCTAAATATGCTACCTCTTTAGAATATGGCTACTGTATAAAGTACAGTTTACTTACTCAAGAGAACAGTAACAGATAGGACACCAAGCCAGGGGAGAATCCTTTTGTCCCCTCTCTGCCTTTGACAGGATGAAACTAATTGCATCATTATAAAGTATTTTTCGTAATCACTGATCCACACACAGGTGCCTTTTTAGAAGACAGCCGAGTACAGCAAAAAAGCCCCAGGCAGGGGGTTGCCTGACTGACAGTGTGACCTCAGGAATGCCATCAAATGTCTTTTTCTGGTTCAGATATGGAATCTTAACAACTCCTATCAGTTGCTCAGGGGAGACCAAGAGAACAATTATAAAAAGTGCAGAATTAACTCATGACCCATTTGTGTTTATTGCCTAAAATTTTCCCCAACTCCTTCTCCCTGGTGCTGGGCCACTCTGATTCAAAGAAGAGCATCTGCCTGCCTCCTGCATATTCTCAGGAACACTTCCTGACACAGAAATCCAGGCACACATTTGAAACAGAAAGCAGGGCTTATTTTAATAAACATAAACTGAGTACCAAGAATGGAACAAGCACTTTCCTAGGCATTGCACATGAAAATATGGTTAAAACAGGATCTCCAGTCTTGAGGAATTCATTCTGGTAAATAAAAAGATACAGAATGATGTGAACACTCTAAGAGGTACTCTAACAGTGTACAAAGAAATTTCAAAAGAAGTGCATCTAAGCCTAAGTAAGGTAGGTGGGATTGATAGTGGTGGGGAGTGGGTATCGAGCAAGGAATCTGACATAGCTGGAACTCTCTGGAGTGCTTTGGGAATAAGCAGGACAAATGAGGCCTCATATGTTAAGCCAAGAAGATTAAATTTTAGCCTGCAGGTTTCTCTACTTACAACTTCCAGCAAGGCTGCTACATGCTTTCTTCTAGATCAGGGGATGGGAAACAATAGTTACCATCTGTTTTTGTAGATAAAGTTTTATTGAAACACAGTTATGTTCATTGATTTGCATAATTATCTATAGCTACTTTATGCTATAACAGCTGAGGTTCAAAAATTGTGATAGAGACCATATGGCCTAGAAAGCTCAAAATACTCACTTTCTGGTCTTTTACAGAAAAACTTTTTCTCTAGATCCAGGCCAGGGAGGGCAGTGTGACCAGAAATTCTATCAGATGTAAGAGGTCTAATATCTATGTATTAAATTTAAGAAAGAAGGAAAAAATGACTTTAGGAAGACCCTTCCAATTATAATGAGATGGAAAAACTTCATTATCTCAGCAACTACAGTCAGAATTCTTTTATGGAAAAGAAACATATGTGGGGAAATATCTTGCTTGGTGAGACCCCTAAGTGGTACCAAGACATCTGGTAGAGAAGAGGAAGAAATTTGGCATTCTAGTTCTTGAGGGAACTAGTTCTTGTGGGAATAGCTAAGAAGGATGGTACTGTGGCTCTAGACAATTTTGGAGACTTGGGATACCTAATAAGTGACTTTTTCAAAGCTGTCTGATTTGCAGTAAGTGACATAATCTTCTCTGCAAATCCATCCCTTTAATCCCAATCTTTAGACAAATCTACTCTGCTCCTAATTGCTTGAGTGATTTTTGTGTGTGTGTGTGTTTGTATGCACACATGTGCATGTGCATGTATGCACATGTGTGACTCAGAGCAGAGTTTCACACTCAGAAAGCTGTAAAACTGCACTATGGAAACGGGAACTGAGGAGGCAAGAAGACCGGAGGCATGTAGGAATTCACAGAAATCTGGAGGACACCTTTGCATTTTCCACAGGTTATTGAACTGGGGTGGGGAGAGGTTCCAAATTTCTCTGGATCATCTCTATAGGTTAAGGGGCTCTGACTTATACTTGAGCTTTGCAACAGTGGCCACTCTATTCAATAGACTAGCTCCTGGCCCTAGGTCTGACCTCCTCTTCTTTTTCCCTGGTTGAGATAGGGCAGTGAAAGAGGTAGGGGCTTTTCAGCTCCCTGCTTTCCCCGCAGCCCAGTTTCAGGTGAATGGAAGCTTCATTATGCTCTTTATCAGTGGCCAGTTGCCTATCAGTAGCTTCCTCTCAAAGGGAACATGGCCCTGAGAAACATTTATTTGCCTCATAAATGTGGGTTTATAGGTTTTTTGCCTAAACTTTTCACCTCTAAGACTACTTTGGTAAAGAGAAAAGAAAGATGGGGAAGCTTAATACTCTCCCATTGTTACCAGCTGGTGCCTAGGGAAAAGATCTCAAATAAAAATGCCAACACCAAGCATTTCTTTGAGTCAGAGACTCAAGCCATTTCTCACTGATGACAGCATCTATTCTGCTGGAGGAGGCAGAAGGAAACCCTATTATGACACTGGTTGGTAATAACCATAATGTGCACATACATGTCCGGGGAAGGAGGGTGAAGATAGGCCCCTGCTATGGCTGACTGAGTCGCCCCTTGTTAGGGTGGAGGAGCAGGCAGATAGGTGTGAATTTTAGATAGAACACATCTGTGGCAAAAGTAGGAGAAGGAGGTATCTTCTTTTAGTATACTATGACTTGCTAAAGATTCGTAGGTGAATGAATTAGAGATTGTATTATTGAGTTATTAACTACCTTCCCTCTCTGGATAAAATAACTAAGTGTCTTAAAAACATCCCTTCAAAAAGACCATGGATTGATGATGTTAACAATAGAAGTGGAAACAAACATCAAGAAAATAGCAGAGCTCAAAAATCTCTTAATCACAGTACAAGCTCTTTATTATTCACACTATAAAATAAAAAGTGATAAGCTAATTGGATTTGACAAATTAGTCCCCTAATTTGATATGATCAAAAAAGTGATTTAAAAGGATTTGTATCCACTATTGTGAAAAATGAACTTTACTTAGCCTCAGTACATATTGTGTCTTAAATTACGAATATTAGTATATGCATATACACACATGTGGACACACAGAGCAAACTTCCAAAGGTAAGGATAATGTTAGTCTCTTAAACTGCAGTGAGAAAAACAGTAGGTGGGGGAACATTCTTTTGTAGCTCTTTGATAGCTAATTAAAATGTATTATAATTTTTGCACACCAAAATGTAAAATGACTCCTTTTGAATGATACCTCAAAATTTATTTTACCAACAGAGGTACTCAATCAAAAAAGTTTGGAGACACTGGCTAGACAACCTGTAGGGAAAACTATCACAAATTCATAGTGAAAATGGTTTGTGTTCTCTTTTATAAGTGAATAAATTAAAAAATATCATTGTAGAAAATAACTTTTGTTACATATACCAGGCATTATTCCAAATTACAACCCAGACACTATATGTTAGGCATAAGAAAAATGTAATCTATCACTGAAGGACAGTAAAGTAGAGAATGTCCTTATACCCTGGGTAAGTTCAAAATAAGGCCTAAAAATATTGGGACTGAATGAAAGGCTTAGCACTAGGCAACTAACTTTTTAAGACCCTTAGCCTAATCAAATAACCATTTGAAATCTATTTTGTTCACTTGAATTTGAGGGGCTGGAAATTGAATAAAATTTCAACTCAGAATTCTATTGCCAAATTTCTATCTAATGAGCAGATCAAGTAAAGAAATAATAGCTAATAATTGTTATTATTAGCTATTCACAATAGCTAATCAATCACAAAGAATTCCTTTTTGTTTGTTTTCCTTCCATAAACTCCAAATTTTGAAAGGGTTCTTCCTCTCCTAAATTTTGTTAAGTAAACACAATTTCCCAGAAAGGCTACAGTTTCAGCCTCATGGAGTTGGTATATTTTTCATTAATTTTTTTTCTTCCTTTCAATTTTATTTACTAATTAGATTTTATGTATCACTTTAATGAGCCACCTCAAGTCTATTTTGGAAATAGGTGGGATTAAAGAGAAAAAAGTGCCAGCATGCATGGCATCTGTCCTTAAAAGTCAAAGGAGGGACTCAGGCAGAGAGTGCATTCAGAGCAAAGAAATATCAGAGAAGCCCAAAAGATTTGAAGTTCCACTCTGCCAAAAAGATGGGCAGATTTATAACAAGTGATGAGGGAATGTAGGGAAGAATTTCAAGTAAAGACACTAGTGGATGTAGGGGACGCCAAGAGCCAGATGATATCTGAGCAAGATGATCTGCAGCTGAGGGGTGGACCCTTGGGGCATTCGTCCGCAGGTGCTCCTTGTGGAAGAAGAGCCTGAGCCTTCAGCACGTAGTCATTTGTTAATTACTCCCCTCACCTGTGTTGTACAGTCTCAATAAAAAGCTGGTGCAGAGCGGCTGCTCGGGGCTACCCTGCAAAGAAGGGCTAGTCCACTTTTATGGACTCAAGGGGTTGTGACATCTGGTGTAAGTCGACAGGATTCAGCAGGACACAATAGGACACCAGAAACGTGGACCAAAGGGGAAAGTGACATCCGGAAGTCGGTGAAGCCTTTGGTAGAGGCTTCTAGAGACTCTAGCCTTTGGTAGAGACAGTAGAGGCAAGTCCAAAGGGAAACTCTGCTCAGGGCAAGTGGGACCTTTGGCCACTCTAGAAGCAAGAGAATCTCACTCAGAATAAGTGAGGTGTTTCATAAATAAATGAAGATACAGGTAACTTTTTGTTTGGGGAGTCGCAAGAAGTAGAAACTGAGGAAGAAGTCTATGTTCAAACAGAATTTGAAACTGAGGAAAATAGTGAGGTTCAGTGGGAAGCTGGACCTAAGGAGAACTGGGAAACAAGAGCATATGATACAGACACAAATAAGCAGTAATTACCTCTGTGGTCACTATGGCTGCTCAAATCAAACAACTGGAAGACCGGGTAAATAGTCTCACCATCAGAAATGCCAACTTAGAGCACCCAATATTGTCCTCAGCGCCTCCCTATGTAAATGAACCACCAGTGACTTCTGTTATGAAGGCTGTGTTAGAAGGGCGTAGAACTGGTGACTTCGAGTGGGAAGACACTTTAGGGCTTTTGCCAGTTACGGTCACTAATATTCCTCCTGATCCACAACACCCTCAAGGGGGCCAGTGTTTTGATCACCATATAATCACTTCTGTGGTTTTAAAAGATTTGAAACAGGCTGTAGCACAATATGGTATGCAATCCCTGTTTTCTAGAGGGCTATTCCAGGGGTTTGCACAAGAACAGCAGCTCATTCCTTATGACTGGAATATGATAGCCAGAACTGTTCTTGAGTCTGGACAGTATTTACAGTTCCAAACCTGGTGGAAGGAGGAGGCTGACCTGATGAGTTCCCAAAACCAGCCGAGAGGAGTCCCTATAACATCAGAACAGCTCACTGGGTCTGGTCAGTGGCTGGGGATCCCCAGTCAACTTCAGTACAATGATGTAGCTGTGGTCCAGACAAGACTGTGTTGTCTTAGGGCCTGGGAAAAAGTTCAGGCTCCTGGAGATGTCTCTAAATCTTTTATTAAAATAATGCAGTCGAGAAATGAACATTTATACCAACTTTCTAGCCCGACTAAAAACTGCAGTCAATAAGGCTGTTGCCCAGCCGGAGCTCAGAGACCTGCTTTTTCAAACTTTAGCATTTGAGAATGCTATCTCTGAGTGTCAAAAGGTCCTGTGACCTTTGAGAGCACAAAACGCTCCCTTAGAGGAATATATACGGGCATGTGCTGATGTAGGAATGGAATCCCACAAAGCTAAGATACTTGCTGCTGCTTTAAAAGAAGGGGTCAGTTCATAATCGCCTAAATGTCATAACTGCAGAAAATTGGGACACAGGAGAAAAGAATGTTGGAAAGGGAACCTCTATAGCAAACACAATGACGAAAAGACAGCTGCAGAATGCCATTGGACATCTCTCATTCATTCACCATTTGCTCCAATACAACAACCTATATTTTATAAAAAACCTGACATGTCAGAGTGGAAGCTTGGTTATGTACTGCATTGGGGTTGAGGTTTTGCCCATATTCTTACAGAAAATCAACAGAAGCAGTGGTTACCAGCTCACTGGATTAAGCCTTGACATGAGCAGGAAACCTTGCCAACACCTTAACAAATTTGTTTTCACTAACTTTTCTTTTATTCACAGGACCTTAGCCTAGGTAATTTCATAATAGAGAAACCCTGGATCAATCTCCTCTTTGGGAACTCTAGCTGCCTCTCCCATATCACTGTCCATTCTCAGCAGGAAGCAGTTAAGAGAGGTCAGCACCCTTTTCCCCTAAGAGGCAGTTGTCACTTCTATACAGAGTGGGAAGATTGATACAGGATTTCATTATTTGGGGCTGAATTTTAAGCCCCAGGCATTAGGCTTAGGCACCCTAAGCTTAGGATGCATCTTCTAAACCTTGGAAGGTTATGACAATAAAGACCTCGAACAACAGGCTTTAAGGTAAAGGTTATTCTGGTACTGGCCAAGGTAAGAGAATTTCACTTGTTGGATTTATATTTGTTTCAACTAATCTTAAAGTTATACTGCTCTTTGGAATGGGTCTGAGTTCAGTACGGCCCTTTCCCCACCTTATATAACTTCGGGTGGTGGTTAATACTTCCCATAAAAGCATCATGAGCCCTATGGGTCCAGCCCATAGCACATAGTTGGGTGATGATTAGCACAGAGGGGACAGGTTTTCCCCTATGCCTAGTTTGGCTAAATTAGTTTCCTTTATAACTGGATTAGCTCCGTTGGTGTATTTTTGTTATACTTGTATACCCTTTTTGTTTGTTTTACTTAGCATGAAGGAAGGCTCCACAGTGAGGAGAACGGCTGAAATAACCAACAACAGATTTTCTCCCTTGCCCATCCAGAAATGTCTTTAATACACTAGAGGGGGGAAATGTAGGGGACGCCAAGAGTCAGGTGACCTCTGAGCAAGATGATCTGCAGCCGAGGGGTGGACCCGCAGGCCATTCGTCCACAGGTGCTCCTTGTGCAAGAAGAGCCTGAGCCTTTAGCACGTAGTCATTTGTTAATTACTCCCCTCACCTGTGTTGTACAGGCTCAATAAAAGGCTGGTGTGGAGGTTTCTTAGGGCTACCTTGCAAAGAAGGGCTAGTCCGCCTCCTACAAGCTTGTACTTCTAATCCACGTCAAGCCTGGGTCCTTCCTGCAGTGATAGAGACCAGGACCAGAGGGGCCTGAGGGGTTGTAACAAGTGGAAGCTAAGGAGTAGAAATAGGAGTAGCTGAAATGTTCTCAAGGGAAGAAGAAAATGGACATTTCCCAAATACTTACAATGTGCCATACTGGGCTAGGTGCCTTACATATCCATTTCATTTAATTCCCAGGAAAATCAACAGCATAAAAGGTAGGTACCTCCATTTTACAGATAAAGAAGAGAAAGCACAAAAAGGTTGAAAGAATGGGCCCAAAGGAACATAGCCAGTAAGAGTCAGGACTTGGACCTAAGGAAATTCTGACTTCCAAGTCTGATCTTTCCTCCATTCTTTGTGTCTCTCTCAAGGGCCAAGTGGTATACAACTTCTATGAAGGCAGAGGGGGGATACAGAGTATAGTAGAAAGGTGGAAGAGGAAGTAGTAGGATTACATTACACAGAGTACTAATTTAGTCCAAGGATTTGTTTTTAAAATTTATATCCCATGGGGAATGGTTAACATTTCAGTAGCATTCTGTTTAGTGGTATAAACTTAACAGTAGCATAACAAGATGGACTTGAGAAAATTTTCAGTCTAGAAGATCTTAGACAATGACTAGGACTGAACTGGGATGAAAGAGGAATGGGTGGCTAATGTTTGGCCACTGTCTCTGGTTCAGCTGAAGGATTTGAAGGTTGATTGGAGTGTTGGAGAGGGCAAAGAAGACTAAAAAATGATCACAAGTCAGGGTTTTCAAAATCAGTTGCCTCCAAAGACCATGCAAGCAATACAAATAAATGAATTTGGCACGCGAAATACAATAGTAAATGGTGGGGGCCATAGAAAACAGGGGAGTACGTAATCCTCCTAAAGGCATTCAAATTCAGATTTTTTTTTAATTTTAAATTTTTAAATTTTTTAAGTCATATATACATAGATCATAAATACATTTATGCCTTTGTGGGATTCAGTGTGTTTATTTGTCCAGTAGGGTACAAGTCAAATCAAATTCAGATTTTTTAAAAGCACTGTGCCAGTCACTCATTGGGCCATAGGGAAAACCAAAGAGGAGACTTTTAGCTATTGCCAGCTGATTTATGTAGCTTTCACATTTCCCCAGCCTGTGTCCTCCTCCCCTTAGCAGGTTATACTATGTTAATTAGGGTCATTATCATTCCCCTCTTCTACCCACCAGCTGAGCTGACATACCTGCTTCACATTGAAGAAATAAGGCCAACGTGAAAAGAAGAGAATTTTAGGTTCAAGCCAGTGTTGTCAAGGCTGCTTAGAACACCATGCTTTGGCATGAGCTACACCAATGCTCAGGAGAACAGACAGATCTCAAATGAGCTGTTGCTTCCAAGAAAAGTCAACACAGAATCAAGGGCCTGCTCTGTAGGCTCTGTGCTCTCTTCTTCCTCTTCTTACTGTTTCTCTCCTAGCTGGGTCCATTTGGAAATGGACTTCTCAGATCAGGCCAAGTCAAATCCTAAGGCAGGAGGAAGGAAAGTTGTGTCTATTTGTTGAGAATCAAGTGTTGTCTCAGTGGCATATACTTTGCATAATTTTATTTGATCCTAGCTGGGAAATAGGTACTATTGGCCCAATTTTAAAGATATGAATAAGAAAGGTTGAAGTGATATGCTCAAATTTTTAAAGTTAGCAAATAGCAGGCTTTGAATTTGAATTTAAGTCTCTTTAACCTCAAATTTACACCCTTCTACTATGCACATTATTTCTCAAAGAGGAAAGATGTCAAGAGCACAGGTCTCCATTGTTTCCCATGATTGTTTTCATTCCAAACAAAAACAGATGAGCCAATACATTTCTGATTTCTTTCATATCTGTCTTTTGCTTAAACTATGTCCAGTACTTACACAATTCAACAAGAAATAACACTGAAATCAGATTAGTAATCAGGGGTGCCTGAGTCAGGAAAGTACAAACTAGGGGCCAAATTTAAGTCCTTGTATGAGACAACTATAAGAGTATAACAAGGGCTGGACTTTCCCAGCCTTTACTCATGAGCTAGAATGTTAAAGCTGGAAAAAACCTCCCAGAAGAGTAGAGCAGAAACACAATGAGATTCTATGAAGCAACAGAATTCTCTTTTTTTTTTTTTTTTTTTTTGAGACAGAGCCTCAAGCTGTCCCCCTGGGTAGAGTGCATTACAGCTCACAGCAACCTCCAACTCCTGGGCTCAAGCGAGTCTCTTGCCTCCGCCTCCCAAGTAGCTAGGACCACAGGCGCCCGCCACAACGCCCGGCTATTTTTTGGTTGCTGCCGTCATTGTTGTTTGGCGGGTCTGGGCTGGGGATTCGAACCCGCCACCTTAGGTGTATGTGGCTGGCGCCTTAGCTGGTTGAGCTATAGGCGCCGAGCCCAGAATTCTCTAAGTAAACCGAATACAAAGAGAGTGATGCTACAAGTGTGAATACTGGACCAGAGAATGAAGAGTCCCACACAGAGCTAGCTAGTGAGTCTTAGTGACTCAATGATTTCCAACACTAATGAGGCTTTAAAACTGAGCCATCCATCAGGGAAGATAGGAAATTAAATTTAGATTTTCAAGATGATTTTATTAGGCAACTGTTTAGAGAGTAAGGTTACCTTATACCTTTGCTGAAGTCATACTCAGTTTCAAGATGTTCAAAGGCAACACAAATAAGCAGGCCCCATCCATAAGTGCTTGCTAAAAATCTTGGCCAACACTACTAGTCAACATAGTGCTGAAGACACAATATACTTCACAGTAGCTTCAAAGAAAGTGAACTACCTGGGAATATACTTAACAAAGAACGTGAAGAATCCTACAGAGAGAACTACAAAATCTTGAGAAAAGAAATAATAGAAGACATTAACAAATAGAAGAACATACCATGATGATGACTAGGAAGAATCAATATTGTTAAAATGTCCATACTACCCAAAACAACCTACAGATTTAAAGCAATCCCCATTAAAGTGCCAACATCATACTTTGAAGAACTTGAAAAAATAGTTCTTTGTTTCATATGGAACCAGAAAAAACCCCAACTAGTCAACACAATTCTAAGAAATAAAAAATCTGGAAGCATTGCACCATCAGACTTTAGGTTATACTGGAAGTGATCAAAACAGCATGATACTGGCACAAAAATAGAGACATTGATCTATGGAACAGAATAGAGAACCTAAAGATGAAACCAGCCGCATATTGACATCTAATCTTTGATAAACCAAATAAATACATACAATGGGGAAAAGAATATCTATTTAATAAATGTTGCTGGAAGAATGGGTTAGTCACATATAAAAGACTGAAACTGGACCCACACCTCTTACCACTTACAAAAATTGACTCATGCTGGACGAAAGATTTAAATCTAAGACACAAAACGATACAAACTCTAGAACAGCGGTTCTCAACCTTCTAATGCTGCGGCCCTTTAATACAGTTCCTGTGGGTCGCGACCCACAGGTTGAGAACTGCTGTTCTAGAAGAAAGTGTGGGTAAACTACTCTAGATATTGACCTGGGAAAAGATTTTGGGTGATGACTCACACTTGTATCCTAGAACGCTGGGAAGCCAAGGCAGGAGGATCTGTTGAGCTTAGGAGTTAAGAGACCAGCCTGAGCCTACTAAAAATAACTGGGTGTTGTGGTGGGCACCCACCTACTCAGGAGGCTGAGGCAAGAGGATAGTGTGAGCCTAAGACTTTGAGGTTGCTGTGAGCTATGACACCATGGCACTCTACCCAGGGTGACAGAGTGAGACTCTGTTTCAAAAAAAGAAAAGAGCAAACAACCCCATTTATCTTTGGAACAGGAACAAGAATGGAACCTTTCCCCAAGAAGAACCCTAGGAAAAATAGCTTCTTCTCTACCCTAGTCTCCATTGCCATGAATATCCTTCCTTTCCTATCACATTCTCCTCTTTAAAACTTCCTCATGCCAGAAACTGTCACAATTTACTTATCAGAATTCTCATTTGAGAAATTAAGTATCCTACATGGAATGAGTTTTGCTTGAATTCTGCCCGCAATTTTCAGAGCATCCTGGGCCCCAAATCTTTTCAGTTTGTTCCAAATTATCTGTCTCTTGGTTAGTAAAATTTTAGTCATTCTGCTTTCCTTTGCTAGTTTTATATATTCCTTTGGCTTCTGAAAGATTGGTAGCTCCCAAAACAGAAGACCTGCATCGTAGATCCAGATCTGTCACAGGTAGTTCTGTGACTTAGGACTCCTCTAAAACCCGCTTTTACTGATGACCAGATATCTAATGTCCCTTCTAGCGCGAAGATTCTAAACCTAATGAATTTCTTGTTAGGAAGAAATTTCTTATTTCTATCCATGGGATAGAGAGCAGTCCTCATCACTTAGCAGGGACGAGGTTGTTAAAAAGGTCGACCGAGGGACTGTAGAGCAGTACTATTCCTTCATATTGCACAGGAAGAAAGTGAGGTCCAGAAGAATTCATTATGGCAAAGCTACCAGGAATGAGCCTGCTGTGAGAACGCAAGCCCTTGACTTATGGCCCATTTTTCTTTCTATTACACAATGCAATGTATCCAGCTGGTAGAGAACCAAAATTTTTGAGAACAGTATACAGGTCAGATATCTAGAGAGGTAAAGGAGAATGAAAGGGAATTTTGTTTTGCTTTTAAATTAAAACGTCAAAAAGAATATAAAATTTCCCTTACCCTTGTGAACAAATGTTAATGATTTCACTAATTTACTTCACATCTTCCCTTTGTGTAAAGAAATGAAATGCTACAAATAAAGGTGAAATCCCCTCTCATCACCTTCCTGAAGAAGGCTGCTATCATGATTTTGCTACATATCTATACATACACATTTTCATGCTTTTCATAGATAAGTAATACATACTAACATTTTATGTTTTACCACATGGAGAACACTCAGAGATCTAAATATAGATCTACCATTTGATCCTGTAATTCCTCTGTTAGGTATATACCAAGAAGACCATAAATCATGCTATAATACAGATATCTGTACCAGAATGTTCATCGCAGCCCAATTCACAATCGCTAGGTCATGGAAGAAGCCCAAGTGCCCATCGACCCATGAATGGATCAATAAATTGTGGTATATGCACACCATGGAATACTATACAGCCAGAAAGAAAGATGGAGACCTTGCCTCCTTCATATTTACATGGATGGAGCTGGAAAATGTCCTCCTTAGCAAAATATCTCAAGAATGGAAGAAAAAGTATCCAATGTACTCAACACTATTATGAAACTAATTGTTACCTATCTTAGGAAAGCTATAATCCAAATGGAGCCCTAGACTATGGGGAAAGAAGAGGGGGGAGGGGTGAGGGAAGGGGGGAGGAGGGGGGTGAAGAGAATGATATTGTGGGGATCATGCCTATAGTTTATTCTATTTGGGTACAGGTGAATTTGTCTAAAGGTTGAATATAAATGTCTTAGTATAACAATTATGAGAAAGACATGATGGCTATGT
>CAUYTI010043774.1:0-13931 GCA_963575145.1 Galago senegalensis | reverse complement strand
TTTAAAGCAATAACTGAGAAAATGACATGAAGGCTGTGTTGACCAGTTTGATGGAAGTAGTTCAGAATGCATGTGAAAACCCCACACTGTACCCCAGAAGTGCATTAATGTACATAGTTAACATTCAATTAAAAAAAAATTAGTCAAACTTTATCACCCGCTGGAGAAGGTGGTTGTGCTGGGCATAACTCCCTTTTATTGATGAGTATATTGGGAAACCCAGACATTGTTGCCACTCACTAGACAGGAGACAGGAGAAGAAATAGAATAGGCAGCTTGCTTATGCGTGCTTCCCGTATTTTGTTTCGGTATGGACATATTTGACAAGGGGTGTGATATTTCCAAAGAAAGAAGATGAATTTGATAAACAGTAATTGATTCAGGGAAATATGGAGAAATGCACCTATATTAGAGAAGACCAGAACTCCTGCCAGGTTTATTTCTAGCAGGCCCTAAAAGAAGGAGAGTGTGTTAATCAGAAAGCCAAACAACCTTCCTAAAACAGATCAAACCAAATTGTACATTACTGCCTCCCTTTTGAATAATCTGGCCTATTAGAGTCCTGGAGTGATTTATATAGTTTAATCAACCACTTGGGTAATTTTATTTTTACCTGTACAGACAAAGAGGACACAAAATAATTTTTCAGGGGTTCACTTGTATCCAATAAGGGACATAAAATAATTTTTCAGGGGTTCACTTTTATCTAAGATTTATGGAGCTTACATGAAATCTCTTTTCTCTATCCAGCATTTCACAGATGCCTGATTTCAGCACCCTACCAAAAACAAAACAAAACAGAACAGAACAAACAGCAACAAACCCATCTCATTTAAAGACCACAGGTGGTAAGGGTTAATAAATGAATGAAAAATTATCAACTTAATGTAGTTTATATTTTATAGCAAAGTCAACTTCTAACTCACATAATTTCACTCAGGAAGTTCACATAAATTTGTGACCTTTATGTTCTTCAGCACCTGTCTATAAAAACTGAAGATTCTAGTTGAGAAATCAAATATTCACAATGCTATGGATAACACACATCTACCAGAAGAGTGATAATATATTCTACAACAACAGAAGAGAAAGATGTCATACTGAGGCTGTGTTTGATAGATAATGAGACAGAGGCTGGAGAACTCTGAAATTGCTTCCTGCAAAATGACAGAGAGTTGATATATAGCTTGGAACAACAGTAACTCCAGACATCAATTACTTAAGAGAGAAGTCCCAATTAAATTATTAGAATGCTTAGGAGCTGTTTCAGTTATCCGTATTTGGTTTGTCTATCTCTACCCACAAATAAATGTGCAGGTAAAGATAGACATATCATTTTATGTCCATTATGTTAACATTTACTCTTCTGAGATTCTAATGTTTCAAGGATATAAAGATAATTGATGCTACCTCTTACCTTAGAGCTAAGATCTAAGTAGTTGCATCTCATAACCATATATGGATTTATTTTACCCCCAAACCTACCATATAGCAAGTACTATATGCCTTTTGTTTATTCTACACCCAGTGAGTTTCTACTCCTAAAACTGAGCTAATGCATTTCCTCCTCCAAGTTTCCCTTCCTAACCTCTAGTTTGATTTAGCAGTTCCCCTGCTGTGCTCCCATAGCACAAATGAAGACCTTTCCCTGTGCACTTATCAAACATGAAAATGACTGTAGTTACTTTTCTATATCCCACTATCCCAGACAACACACTCCCTTGAACTCATGAAGGCAAGGGTCATATTTCTGTTTACAACAAATTTCACTTATATGACAAGCTAATGAATTTAACGTCATCCAAAAAGCACTGGAGAGACAAAGAATACTTTTCATAGGGAAAAGATAGGAACAGATCTGTGTTTCCAAGTGTTCACATATGTGCAGGTGTAAACTAGGGCTCTTACTAGACAGTGATGAATGAAGGTCAGAGCAGGGGGGTGATTATTTGAGTAACCCAGTAATAAAGAACGGAGTTTGAATGAAAGTAGGGTACTGACATAAAGTAAGTGGAGATTGGCAAAAAATAATTTAATGCTAAAACAATCTTTAATGTTAAAGATTTAGAGAGGGAATCTAGTCTTTCCCTCACTGCAGGGAGAATGGAAACAGAATATTCTATTCTTGGCAAGGGAAAACACCCCAGATAAAGGGAAAAACAGAAATAATCCAAGCAAGGCAGAATAAAAACAGTTTAGCTAGCTTACTTTTAAACCAGTACCTAAAGAACTTATCTGAGCAGTTCCTGCTTTTACTAAAAGCCTGGACTATAAGGGATACAGCTTGTAAACACCCTTGCTGGGTCTGTAAACACTCTGAAGATACAACGGCTATAGAGGAAGCTATGTCCAATGTCTGGGAAGGAACATTAACCAGGCCATTTCCTGTCCAGTTAACAATCAAAGCAAATACCCATTGTGAGGATTTGTATTATGGCCAGGGCAGAGATCAAAGGAATAGCTGGAGCCCTGAAATATGGGCAGGAGGGCTTGTACCCTAATCCACAGAGGACGATCCTCTGGGTAGAGATTACAGGAAAGTTCCTCTTTTCTACCAATTCTTCAGAGGAGGCTGATGAAATTATATCTGCTTCACAGAGAACTAAGGGGGTATAACCTCCCCTAAGGAATCTGTGTTCATGACACAGAAGGAGGCTGCTCGACACAGACTCAGGTTTCGGATTTCTCAAGGCTGCCCAGACCCTTAATGTTATTGATTATAGATGGAATAAGAACTAACATGCTTACTCAGAGAAACTGCTGATGTTTTTGTTCCCTTCCTCAGCTTACCTTCTGGGCTAAATGAGATAATAGCCTTCAATAAAAGCTAGGTGGAACAAACACTCAGGGCCGCTCACTGGAGCCCCACAAGCTAGCCATAGTTCCCTGTGTTCCACCTTTGAAAACTATTCTGGGCTTGGCGCCTGTGGCTCAAGTGGCTAAGGCGCCAGCCACATACAACTGAGCTAGTGGGTTCGAATCCAGCCTGGGCCTGCCAAACAACAAGGAGGGCTGTAACCAAAAAATAGCCAGGCATTGTGGCAGGCACCTGTGATCCCAGCTGCTTGGGAGGCTGAGGCAGGAGACTCACTTGAGCCCAGGAGTTGGAGGTTGCTGTGAGCTGTGATGTCATGGCACTCTACCCAGGGGGACAGCTTGAGGCTCTGTCTCAAAAAAAAAAAAAAAAAAGAAAGAAAGAAAAAGAAAAAAAAAGAAAACTATTCTCCATGTCCTGTCTCTATCGCTCACCACTTTTAACTTTATTTTTCTTCAGTTGACCGCCACCAGTTCCACAGGTCTTAAAGGACCCTGCCCCCAGGGAAGGACCCTGGCACCTCACTACTTATATATAATCAAAGATGTTCACTTCCATTTCTAGCTTGCACTTTGGAAAAGATGATGGTAAGAATTTCAGAAACAAGAAATAGAATAGAAATATACAAAGTAATGCATTCAGTTTCAAACATGCTACACATTCTTTGTATTCCCAGTGGGAATCTCAAAGTGGAAGGGAGTATGACATCTTCCACATAGGAAATAGAGGGACTAAAAACTGAATATAAAAGAACAAGAATGTAAGAAATTAGGGAGAAACAGAGAGGGAGAGCTATCCAACTGGACGCAAATCAGAAGGGAGAGCATGAGAAGCTGTGGGCCAAGTTAGGAATGACTATAGGTTTTACCTTATGTCATTCCAACCAGCAAGAGTTTATCCCTTCTGTTCTTCAGGGATAAATAACACAATTGTGCTTGGTAGCATGTGAAGAAAGAGTAGTTATTTGCCAATGAGCATACTGCAAAGATCAGAGATTAAATGAGACTCCTTTTCTTCTTGTTCCCAGCATGGTTCTCCTATAATAAATCTATTCTTACTTTCATTTTCTATCTGAAAAGCTCAATTCACTGTAAATTGAAATAAATCAAACCCTACATAATACAAATTATGTCCAAGATGTTCAGTGATTGGTTGGCCAATAATATCGAGAGATTGTTTTAGCAGCTTTGAAGAAAATATTCATCACCATTTTGGCAGCTTTGTCACTCACACTTGGAAGCATCCCTTAAGTTTCACTGAGGAGACAATGCAGGTATGAGCTCTTAAAATAAAGGTGAAGAAGTGGAATCATTCTGGGACTCTTCGCTTAACCTCTTAGATTAAAAAACAAACAAAAACAACAACAAGTGAATAATCATAATCTAAAAACGTCAATATGAAAGTCAAATGTTATTATTGTACACTTCATAAACATGTAGATGTTGATTTTATTTTCCCTGAGGCAACGTCTAAAAATTATGAGACCATGTTACTAATATAATTTGACCTATTTGAGGTACCTGCTTCAGAATACTTGTCTTAGTTTGACAATTCAGAAGTTGTCTGAAGGCACATCTCAATATGAACCTTTAGCAACAAAGTAACTTATTTGCTTGTCTTTGTCAAGTCACATATATGCTGGAAAACCAGTGAGGTTTTGTGTGAGAGTTCCACAGGGGCTTTTGAAGAGGATGGAAAAGCTAGAAGCTATTTCTTGATTCTGTGATCAGTCATAGCATTGACACGGGGAGGCTTTTTTTCCTTAACTAATTGCAGGAGTTCAGGCAAAGGTGGTGGCAGCTACAAGGGGTCTTGAAGACACAGAATTCCCACTGAACTTTGTAGAGAAAGTCTCTAGGAACTCTATCCCTCCAGGAAAAATCAGGTCCTCACCCGTAATTTAGAACACAGTCCACTCCCTTTACTCTCATCCATCACCCTGCTCTCTACCCAGCAGGTTTAAAGCCTGAATTTTGCCAACACATGTTCTGCAAGAGAGGGTACTAGGAGTCCAAAGAAATTATTGTTTTGTTGTTGTCATATAATAGAAAGCCAGAGATACTAGATTAAGGCAAAAATATTGTATTTCACTAATTTGTTGCAACAGGAAAGACAGAGATAATCATACCTAATTTTTTTTCTTGTAGCTGCCTGACCTAATTGAAATTGCTAACCACTGAGGGTGAAGAAAGTTACTCAGGCTTCATCTCCTTGATGTTAAACAGCTGCCTAGTTTAGCTCCTAAGCTTTGCTAAAAAGTAAAAAACAGTCAAATCCATTTGGGGGATCATGTGTGCTTAGAGCAATCAAGGGAGAATTTAAATAATTTTTTTTCTTGCTAGAGATAAAGAAAATGAGTCAGCAGAGAAAGGAAACGCCATATTTAAGGTCACTGTGTGCCTTTCACCAAACATTTTCATAGTAGAATTGTTTTTACTTCCCTGCTTTCTGGATGCTAGGTGTATTCATGTAACTTGTTTTGGCCAAAGAAAATTTAGAAAAAATAATATTACTTAGTATACTAAGTAGTATACTTAGTATACTATTTTAGTAATACTAAAAATAGTATTACTTCCTGTTAGAAACATTAAAAATGATGGATAAAGCACACTATGAATGTTTTGAGATGTCCCAAAATTAAGAAAGTAAAATAATTTTGACTATGTTTTCCCAAAGCAATCACCATTACATTCAGTGCACTTTGCATTCTCGTAAATAATTTCTGAAAACACACTTTCCACTCATTTTCTGCAAGTGCCATAAGCTCACTTTTGTAAGCGTGAACAGCTTCTTCAAGGCTGGAGAAAATTCTTCCATGCATGCAATATTTTACTATGGGGAATAGGCCTAATCACATGGGGCCACATCATAAATGTAATCTCTGTGGACTCCAGGAACTGAGTGGTGGTGTTGGCTGTGTGGGTGGATACATTGTCATGGTGCAAAATAGTCCCCTGTAGTCCTGTCCTTGGCCATTCCTGAAGTTTCCTAAAAATGAACACTAAGTGTCCTTTGTTCCTCCAGAGGAATAGTTGCAACATGACAGTTTTTGGTGAAGAATGTGGTCACCATTTTCTTTTCGACACTTCAGAGCTGTTTCACTTTCGTTGGTGGATTTTCATCAGGAAAAATCCACACTGTCAACTGACACTTCCCTGTAACAAACTGGTAAACCCAGGTATCATCACCACTAACGATGTCAGAAACATATCTAGAATTGCCTCTGTCGAATATGGACACCATTTCTTCACACCATTTAACACAGACGTGCTTATGCTCATCTGTTAAAGTGTGAGGCACCCATCAGGATGAAACTGTCCTCACTCGAAGGTAACCATGGCTCAGTTTTGACACGGCTGGCAGTCCAGTCTATAGGCCTTAAATGTTGCTGGAATGTTTTTGTGAATCATTTTTTCCATAGCAGCAATGTTTTCCACACTCACTACTATCTACAGAAACTACTTCTCTCCTCATTGTTGAGTGAAGTTCAACCTCTTCTAAATTCTTGAAACCACCAAAAAATTGTGCAAGAAGGAGCAAAATCTATGAAAATCCTTTGCAAATGCTCAAGGCTTTGAGACCCCCTTTTTATAATATGCTAATTTATTTTTTTAATTTAATTTTTTTATTAAATCATAAGCACATAGATCATGTATACATTAATGCATTTATGGGATACAATGTGCTGATTTCCTATAGAATTAGGAATGCTTACATCACACTGGTTAATATATACCTCATCTCATTTACTTAGTTATTGTGTTAAGACATTTATACTCTATACTAATAGATCTGACATGCACCTTTGCATTATGCACCATTGGTGTGATCCCACCTTTCACCCTCCATTGATCTGACCTCCCCTCTCCCTTCACATCACCCCCTCCTTCCTCCTTCATCTTAGGCCAGAGTTGTGATCTATTCTTCATATGAAAGTGTGAGTGATTGAAAATTGGTTTCATAGTAATACTGAGTACATTGGATAGTTTTTTCTTCCATTCTTGAGATACTTTACTAAGAAGGGTATGTTTCAGCTCCATCCATGTAAACATGAAAGAAGTAAAGTCTCCAACTTTTTTAAGGCTGCTTAATATTCCATGGTATACATATACCACAATTTATTAATCCATTCATGAGTTGATGGGCACTTGGGCTTCTTCCATGACTTGGCTATTATGAATTGAGCTGCAATGAACAATCTGGTGCAAATATTTTTGTTATAAAGTGATTTTTGGTCTTTTGGATATACACCTAGTAGAGGAATTGCAGGATCAAACAGCAGGTCTACTTTTAGATCCCTGAGAGACCCCTTTAACCCACTTTTAAAATCATCAAGCAAAATTGCCTCCTTGCAACTCAGTAGCTGACACCAAATGCCACCCTGAAGGATACGAATGAAGCACTCTCCCAACAACACCAATATACAGAGCAGGTTAACACTTGTATAGAAGAATGAGAAAGGATGACACTCTCAACTGTATTTCTTGGAACTGAAATAATGAACCATAACACAATCTGTCTCAAAACTTTCTTAGTGACTGTCACATAAGTTCTTCTATCCATTTTCTTGTCAGAGAAAATATGAAAGCAAGAAGACAGTACTTCCTTCTACATAAGTCCCAGGGTGAGGACAGTATAAGTAAAGCTCCTAGCTGGCCCTCATGAACAGTTGATATTCACACAGCAAAAAATAAGCCTTTTCCTCTTGTATGCCTCTACAATTTGAAGGTGCTTTATTATATTTTTTATTGTTTATTGTTTTTATTGTGGCATGATCTAGTTTTTCCAGATTAATTATATTCATCTTATAAGTGGAATCACCAGGGACAGAACCCACAGTCCCTTTGTTGGTCCATTTTTACACATAAAATCTTTGCGTAAAAATACGTTTGTTTGTCACAGGAATAGGCAGCAATTGTGTGTGCTAGATATGATATTTATGGCTGCTTAATTCATCTGGCTTTTAGAAATCATTCATGACATTGAGAATTTAGATGTCATGGAGAAGTGTAATCTTGTCCAAGGCTATGATGACAGATGGAATTCTCTTGCATTTTTTAGCCTTACATTTTTCTCTCTACAGCTCAAACCTACCCCCCTCTCACATGTTGGCTAGTTGTCTCTTCTTGGTGCTGGGGGTCCTGATTTCTGAAACCTAGTTGACCTGGTATGATTACTCAGCTGAGCTAGAAGTCCAACCAAGGCATGCCAGTAACCAAAAGTAAAAGTGAGTGGAAACTAAAACTAAAACTGGAGCGGCACAGGGAGTGTGGATAGAAAGTAAAAGTAAATAAGTTTCAGGATAACAGAGAGAGATTTTATTTAGGAAGAACAAAGAGAAAATTTAGAGCACTTCCAAAGAGATTTGGAAGTGGGTTCCTCTTGTGAAGGAGAAAAGGTAAGATAGGCAAGATGTAAAGGTCTCCAGAAGTATAAGTCCTTTGTTTGAAATTGATTGCAAGTCTTTTACTTGTTTCTTTGGGCCTCTAGGCAGTATTGTCCTTTCCTATTGGTTATTGACTATTTCTTTCTATTGGTCATTGGTTACCTAGGTTACTTCTTATCTGCATTATTATGGGCCCTCCAGAGTTCTTAGTTCAGCAGGACAAGTTTACTTTTTATTGTCCTTGAAGCCTCCTTTTTAGTATCTCTTCTCATTCATAACTATCTGTTAGCAGGATATTTAATAGACGTAATGTCCACCACTAACCTAACTATGCCTTAAACAAATAGGATATACTTTTCACATATTAAATTTGTAGAGTGGCTGCTGGGTGATATCTTTGAAGTCTAGAACCTTTCTTTCTGGCCTTCCTTCTTCCGTTTTGTGGCAGCCTTATGGCAACATGAATGCTGCAGTTCTACTCATCATGGCCCTATTCAGAGCAGGAAGAATGAAAATTATGAAGAGGAGCAGCACTCAGAGGTCAGTGGAGTCTCACTGGCCAATGCTGTGACTTATGAGCACTCCTCGGGGTAAGACAGGCGGGAAAACTGCAAACCAGAATCTTCATGATTAGCTTCTTAGAGAAATCCATCACTTTAAAGTGAGTATATTTATTCTTTCCCAGAACAAAATTAAAGTTCTTACAAGCAAGGAAGAAGAAGGAAATGAATATATATTTCGCACACCACGTGTTCACGTTGATTCCAGGTCCTGCCATGAAAGGTGATATCACCTCAGGATACCTGGTGCATTTCCCCATTCAACACAATTGTTGATGTACAAGTGTAGAAATAGAAGGGGTTTTAGGACAATGTAAACTGATTATAGAGCTCTCTCTTGGAGGTTCATATCATTCAAACTACATTTGTTTTTAATGAATTAGTTTTTGTCTCATGTTAGAACAAAAAATGAGAGCGCTTGACTGCATAGCACTGTTGGAAAACTACAAGAGTAAACTCAGTGAGAGATATGGCTCATTAATTTTAGTTCCTGAAATTCCCTGGGATAGTAGCAAGCACCAGGCTTTAGATTCAGTTAAACCTAGGTCTGCCTTAAAGATGTGCTGTTAGCCTGCTGTATAATCATGTTTATACGTGATTTTCTTACTTTTGTGACTTTCACCTTTAAAAGGAAAAGATAATCTTAAAGTTTAGGACTTTCAAGTAAATTCAATTATAACAGGTGCCAAGTCTATTAACATTACTCAGACATTTTCACAAAATGAAAGCCCTGGGACAACTTATAAAGTGGTACTGCAGAAGGATACGTAGAAAAAGTTGCATTTTTGGTATAATAAGATGTTGACCCCATGTCCCATCAGGAATTCCATTTTTCTTTACCATTTTGAACCACTCTCCATGAATTCTGGACAAAAATAAAAAATACTTAAAAACAAATCTCTCTTTCTTCTTTCAGTTTCTCTGTGCTTTAGCTATTAGCTTTCTAAGTGATTCTTTAAATTATTCCTTATGCCATAGTGTTGTATAATTTATAGAGAACACTCTCTCCTGTCTTGTATTATTTAATCCCCCAACGTGTTTGGCGAGAGGCTTTTATATGAAAGCAGTGACACAAAATAAAGCTGCATTGTACCAGTGTCTTGCATCTTTAATAAAGTTGCTCTCAAACTGCATTTCCGTAAATTAAATGTACCCAGGAATGACAAATTTTCATATATCAAAGGTATGCTCCGACCTGCTCTGGGACATAAAGCCTAATGGCATAATAGAGCCCAGAGGTTTGTGTTTGATTTGATTTGTCTTTCTTTTGTTCTTTTCTTCTAAAGGAAGATTGCCTACTTTCCGAAATAATAATCATAAGAGTAAAAACCTCATTCTAACCAATGGCAGGGGGAAAGTACCATTCAGATTGAAGGCATCCAGTGGCACTGTTCCATTCCAGGTTTTTCTGGGAAACACACACCTCATGCCAACACCCATACACATACCACACACAACAGGGAAAACAAAGGGGCTTTTGTCAACTTTATGTATCACACTTCTCTAGGAAGTTTCCAGGCTTCATCCTGCAAGAAACTGACACAGGAAACAAAGAACAAGGAAAGAATCTGCAAAGGACTTAGTTTGTCATGAGTGTGATTTGTGATGGGGATATATGCATGGAGGTGGAGTGGTTTTAAATGGCCCAGAGCAAATACGCCAGGGAAAGCAAGTGGGTTCACCTCTATAGGTGGGGTTAGATAGCACAAAAAAATGCGTGCCAACTATGACAACCCCTTCTTAATGACAAGTACCATGGAACGTATGTGACATGAATGCCACAAATTATCCTGCCTCCTTCTCATTCTAGGGTGAACTGCTTATTACAGTGGAGAATAATGGCTCTCAAGGCCATAAAAATGCAATATTTGCCTTAAGGTCATGAGAATTCCTTTTCCCCAGGCAGACATAGTAAAAACTGAAGGGTATGAAGTAGAAAGCACTGGCTCCTAATTCAGTGCCTAATGGGGAACCAGCATGTGTGGGTCACTGCAAAGCTGGTCTATTAAAGCCCCCTTCTTTTGGAGTTTGAAGACCTATTAATCTGCAAGTTCAAGAGTCTTCTGTTGAGGCTCGGCGCCTATAGCTCAACCGGCTAAGGCGCTAGCCACATATACCTAAGGTGGTGGGTTCGAATCCCCAGCCCGGACCCGCCAAACAACAATGACGGCTGCAACCAAAAAGTAGCCGGGCGTTATGGCAGGCGCCTGTGGTCCCAGCTATTTGGGAGGCGGAGGCAAGAGACTCGCTTGAGCCCAGGAGTTGGAGGTTGCTGTGAGCTGTAATGCCACGGCACTCTACCCAGGGGGACAGCTTGAGGCTCTGTCTCAAAAAAAAAAAAAAAGTTTTTGTTAAAATAGGTCCCCACTATGTTGTCGAGGCTGGTCTCAAACTTCTGGCCTCGAGCAACATCCCGTCGTGGCCTCTCAGAGTGTGGAGATTTCAGGTGTGAGCTGCTTTGCAGGCCTCCTTACAGTATTGGTTTGCGTTTTCCTAATGACCCACGATGTTGGGCATTTTCGTCTACTTTCATGTTCTTCTTTGCAGAAATGTCTATTCAAGTCCTTTGCCCATTTCTTGCTATTGAGTTGTAGGTTATTTATGTATTTTGGAAATTAACTTCTTATTAGCTATTTACTTTCATTCCATGGCCTTTATACTCTGTTGATAACGTGATTTGATACACAAAAAAATTTAATTTTGACAGCACCAGTAGCTCAGTGGCTAGAGCACTGGCCACGTACACCTGGCCCGGGCCTGCTAAACAATAATGACAACTGCAACCAAATACTAGCCAGGCATTGTGGTGGGCGTCTGTGGTCCCAGCTACATGGGAGGCTGAGGCAAGAGAATCACTTAAATCCAAGAGTTTGAGGTTGCTGTGAGCTATGATGCCATAGCACTCTACCCAGGGAGACAGCTTGAGACTTTGTCTCAAAAAAATTTTTTTTTTATTTTGGTACAGTCCAATTTATTTCTTCTTTTTTTTAAAATGTTTGAGATTCATGAGGGTACAAAGAATTTGGTTACACTGATTGCATTTGTTGGATAAAGTCCCTATTTTTTTTTTTTTTTTTTTTTTTTTTGCAGTTTTTGGCTGGGACTGGGGTTGAAACTGCCACCTCCAGCACATGGGGCCTGTGCCCTACTCCTTTGAGCAACTAGCGCCACCCTGAAGTCTCTCTTATAATTGCGTCCCGCTCCCAAGAGGTGTGGCACACACCGTGACTTATTTCTTCTTTTGTTGCCTGCACTTTTGTTGTCATAGCCCAGAAGTCATTGCCAAATTCAATGTCGTAGAGCTTTTCCTCTATGTTTTCTTCTAAGAGTTTTACAGCTTTAGTTCTATGTTTAGGTCTTTGATACATTTGGAGTTAATTTTTGTATACGGCATAAGGAAAGGGTTCAACTTCATTCTTTCGTATAAGGATATCCACTTCCCCAGTACCATTTGTTGAGTAAATCATTTTTTCTCGTTTACTTAAATATGGACAAACACAAAAGCTATGCCTGTAGTTCTTACAGAACTATATAAGCCAAAACAAATACACAAATTAAATGCAAACAAAACAAACGCCCAGTAAAACTCAAACTGTACTGAGCCATGCTCAGCAATAGCACAGCAGGCCCTGCTGGTTGACCTGCCATGGATGTCCACCTGAACTGTGGCCAAATGAGTCTGTATGAGTCACATCTGTTTGCTCCCATTAGCTGATGCATTGACTACTCCAATGATGACAGACACACGTCACCACAGAAGCCCATGGTAATCATTCACACGTGCTCATCTGGGTTTGCAGCCCCCAACCCCCTGAGCCCTAAAGGGTACTGGTCTGTGGCCTCTTAGAAACCAGGCAGAGCAGCATCATGGCATCACTGCCTGAGCTCTGGCTCCTGTCCCATCCTTCCTCCCACACCACCCACCACCAACCCTCTGTGGAAAACTGTCTTCCAGTCAGGCGCAGTAGCTCATGCCTGTAATCCCAGCACTTGGGAGGCCAATGCTGGTGGATTGCCTGAGATCACTGGTTCGAGACCAGCCTGAGCAAGAGCAAGACCCCATCTCTAATAACAGCCAGGCATTGCGGCAGGCACCTGTAGTCCCAGCTACTTGGAGGCTGAGGCAAGAGAATTGCTTGAGCCCAAGAGGTTGAGGTTTCTGTGAACTGTGAGACCATGGCACTCTACCAAGGGCAACAAAGTGAGTCTCTGTTTCAAAAAAAAAAAGAATAGAAAACTGTCTTCTATAAACCAGACCCAGCTGCCAAAAAGGTTCTGGTCACGACCTGTAAGGAACTGGGCTACACAGCAGGAGCTGAGTGATCGGTAATCAATGGAAGCTTTATCTGTGTAGCTGCTCCCCATCACTCTTCCATGAAACCAGTCCCTGGTGCCAAAAAAGTTGGGGACCATTGATCTAGGTGGGCCAGAAGAAAGTGGTTATTAGTGACATGGACTGGGCATGGTGGCTCAGCCTGTAATCCTAGCTCTCTGGGAGGCTGAGGCAGGAGGATCATTTGAGTTCAGGAATTCAAGACCAGCCTAAGCAAAAGCAAGACCCTGTCTCTACAAAAAATAAAAAATTTAGCCAGACACAGTGGCACATGATTATAGTCTCAGCTACTCAGGAGGCTGAAGCAAAAGGACCACTTGAGCCTAGGAGTTTGAGGTTGCTGTGAGCTATGACGCCACAGCACTATACCCTGGGCAAAGTTCTGTCTCTAAATAAATAAAGTTATCAGTGATGTGAAACCACCAATTTTAAGAACTCTTGTAAAGAACTTGAGGATCTTGAAAGTATGTGTGAGGAGCCCAGGGAGCTCAGCTTAGGAACCCCGAGTTAGGCAGATGTGGTGCAGAGGCTTCCAGAGTGAGTTAGGCTTATAGGGTTCAGTTTACAAATGTTAACAAGTGGCTTCGTGACCTGCACATTTAAGAGTCTGCACCCTTGGCTCGGTGCCTATAGCTCAACTGGCTAAGGCACCAGCCACGTACACCTAAGGTGGCGGGTTCGAATCCCCAGCCCGGACCGCCAAACAACAATGACGGCTGCAACCAAAAAATAGCCGGGCGTTGTGGCAGGCGCCTGTGGTCCCAGCTACTTGGGAGGCGGAGGCAGGAGACTCGCTAGAGCCCAGGAGTTGGAGGTTGCTGTGAGCTGTAATGCCAC
>CAUYTI010043762.1:0-28220 GCA_963575145.1 Galago senegalensis | reverse complement strand
CATTTTAAAATTATGATTCTCAGTTTTCAGATGAAGAAGCTGAAATGGATAAGCCCTGAATTTAGCTCTCCAACTTCAGGTCCAGTGCCCTTTCCACATCAAAATTCTTGTCTTTTTGTTCCTTTTTGGTTATTCTTTATTACTTAGGCAACTTTTCAGCCAAGGTCAGATGGATGAGAAAGTTTAGAGTAGAAACAGCTTTGAGAACTAGTAGTGAACATTTATTGAGTTCTTACAGTGAACCAGAAATTGTATTTTACTTATAATTCTCTAAGGAATCCGGAAGAGAGGTACTATTATTTCTGTTATTTAAACCATACACTGCAGGACTTGAAGCTTTAGCCAATGCTAATTTATGTTTGTCTATCAGGGGTCCTCAAACTTTTTAATCAGGGGGCCAGTTCACTGTCCCTCAGACTGTTGGAGGGCCGGATTGAGGCCCTGGAGTTGGCTGCTAAGCAGGACAGGCAGCAGTGGCAAAAACACCCAGCCGGCTGGATAAATGTCCTAGGTGGGGCCATGTGGCACGCGGGCCGTAATTTGAGGACGCCTGGATGCTCACAGCATGAGGGTGATCTGAGCTAACTCTGACTCCTTTAAGGGCTAGGTTTTTAAACCATGACACTAGGCTAAGCTTCATTAAAAGGCCCCAGGTTTATCTTATATATGACATCTGAAACCAGATAGATAAGTTATTTGAGGAAGTTACTTTGGAACCCTCACTAAACTGTAAGGACAGAACTTGGACAAAAAGCCAGGTTTTCAGGACTCTTTCTAGGAGATCTCACGAAGCTTCTGGTTCTGCACTTTAGGAATGTGCCTGTCTACAGATAGGAGAGGGTAATAACCCTGGGAAGGTCACACGGCAGGTTAAAAGGTCAAAGACCAAAACCTGCTCTTAAGACCTAATCCGGTGCTCCAGAAGCTGGGAGACCGCCGCAGTATCAGACGTAGCAGTACTGTCACTTTGGGGAGCCGCGTGCCCACCCCTCGAGCTGCCTCGCCCCGCCCCCTACCTGGAAGGGCCCGAGCTCCGCCCCTGGGGGCCACAAGCTCACAGGCAAGTTTTCAAGGCCACGCGCGATATCCAGCCGCTCCGTCGGAGGCTCAGGCTCCTCTCCAAACGCTGCCATCCGGATCCGCTGCTTCCTCTCCACGCTTCCACGAACATTTCCGCGCCTCACGTAGCGCCTATTACGCTGACAGGCTGGGGCGCGCAGAGGCTGCTCGGTGGATTGAATACTTGCTCTGCTGGTCTCACCTTTTGGAGGCAGCTACTTTAATTGTAAGCAATCCATAATTAAGAAATTTCTAAGACATACAGACCACTTGTTTGCAAACTTCCACTCCCATGTGGGCCTGAAGTCGGGGTTTTTACCCCCGCAACCGACCAGGCCAAATTTAGGTCAGGGGAGTTTTACACCCGCAACCAACCCGGCCATATGGGATTCTGCCTCAGTTTCTCACAAGTATGCCTGCACAAAGTCTTTTCACTGCTCTCTCTCAAATAGCTTTTTTTGGCCAGAGGTATACAGGCCTTTCGCCTATAGGGAGGCTCAGAAAAGAGGAGCTTTGCTGGGACAAAGCAGTTTTAGGACTTTTGTAGTTTTACTAACTGAGGTGAGGAATATCCAAGGGTTGGCTTTCACTAAGCCTTTGGGTCCTAATTCCCAGAATTCGGTTCTCTCCTATTTCCATACTTCATATGGTTGTCTCAGAAATTTCATGGTGATTTCCAGGGCCGAGAAAGTTTCAAATCACTAAGTAAATGATATTATACTTAGCCAAAAAGTTCATGTAAGGTAACAGAGGAGCCGACAAGCCCATTGACGCCCGCTGTAGTCTGAGGGTATCAGCCCCTCTAGTTAGCGTCTGCTTCAGAGTTATTTACCTGAGCCCTGCATCCAATGTCACTCTTGTGTCTTAGTTTTCTACTTTATCAGAGTCACACACTATGTGGTCTTCTGTGTCCAGCCATTTTTTCTTAGCATAATGTTGCCAAGGTGTATTCATGGTGTAGCTTGGCTTTGGGCTTGGGCAGTCAATACGTATTTTGGCTGTTGGATCTTAGAACGTATCCTGAAAGCGGTGGGGGTTGCAGACCCCATCGCTAGGTTCTCTTATTGCATTACACTACAATGATAAGTCACTCTCTTCTCCATAGCCCTGTAGACAATGAATGGTTTTTTCCTATGTCTTCAAAAATGTATTTTTTGAGCTACTAGTAGCCCCAAACTAGGCGGGACTGACTTCTTCCCTCTTCCTCCTGTCACACGCCTCGGAGATCTCCATAAGGCTGAGTTCTGGCAGCTTTACGTTCATGTTGCCCTTTTAACTTTGCTGACATTGGTTGCAAAGTTCAGCCATGTTCAGCATTTTTCTCTAGACGTCTGTCTAGAATTAACCTTTCTTATGAATAACAGGATTCTTTTTAGGGAGGTCCAACATTTTTTCTTCTGTGCTTCAGAGAAGCGGAGTTGTTGGGGGCTGCACATTAAATACATAAATACTAACGAAAGCTGATGAGCAAACAAAAAAAGGTCTGTGCATGATTTTCATGATATCTGCCACCACAAATAATTAAAACCAGTTCTCTCATAATCCACTTGCAGCCCACTGGCTGCAGGCTGGACATCCCTACACCATCCTCATCCTAAGTACAAAAGCCACCTTCCTTGGACAGAATCAACCTTTTTATTTATTTCTATTCCATAGTCTATTTCTTCTTCCTACTTTTCTTCAGAGGGCAAACCAAAATTAACAGGCAAAATTAACTGGGCTTAATAATTCTGACATCTTCTCTCTGAGATCTTTTATTCCACTTAATTTCTCTTCTTCCTAATGATTCTCTAACTACGTTTTCTCCCCTTCCACAACAGCCAGATCAGTGAGAATCCTGGCATTACACATTCACAAGGCAGAACCCTCATGAGTATATAACAGAAGTGACAGACAAGAACAGTGGGGGAGCGTCTTCCTCTTCATGGGTGACAGCCTAGTAGTCTTAACCACTTTTTTCCCCAGATTTTTCATAGTGTTTTAATGTTTCTTTGTAGACTATATTGACTAGAAAACGTTAGCTTTGTGGTCTCCCAGACTCTTCCACATGTTGAAGACAATAATAGCATTCAAGGGTTATTTTTTCATCTTCAACAGCTTTGAAATGATAGACACAAACCCGAGAATCAATTTATTCATTGCTCAGGCTCATGTTCTAGGTTGAGAACCTTTCTAAACAGCAGCATCCGAATACTTCTACACATATTATCACGAATACATTTTGGTGGCTGTGATTACTCCAAGGTGATTATTTCACTTAATTCCATAATAATTCACTACTGCAGCAGTAGTTCAAAAAGTTTTCATTTTGTGATATGAGCTCCACGATCCACCAAAATAAACAAGAATGGTAGAAGGGAGCATGGACATAGACTCTGAGGCAAAATGGAGGGAACAACCCACCATTATCTTTTTAATTAAATCAGTGTAGAAAATTACTCCTGACATAATAATATAAATAAATCCACTTTCCACTCCATGACTTACATGGTTTGGGTGTGGATTTAGGCAAGAGTCATTCAACAAGCACACATTAGCAACATTTAGCATACTCATGGCTTGAAGGAGCAATAACAGAGCGAGTCTAACATCGGGTTTATGTTCCAGGGTGTTACATTCAGAAGTTTTGCCGGTTGCCTGTTACTCTAATTCACTTTGTTAGCACTAAGGAAAGCTTAATTAAACAACAAAGAACAAAATGACTGAGAAGAATCAGTGCATCAAAAGTAGGGATCATGTTAAGAAGCTCCTTGTATTTGAATTAAAGTTTTCTTTGGATATTGTTTTGCTTTCGCTGTTAGCTTAATGACCCCAATATTTCCATGTCAGGGCATTTGAATTTTCTGCCAAAGACAATGTCTGACTTAAAAGGACAAGAATTGCCTTTATTAAAACCAAATACTATGAACAATAAAATGACAAGCTAAGGATTTAATACAGTTTGGGGATAGTTACTTAAGGGTAACTTGATTCAATAGGGATAGTCACTTGAAAGTCTCCGCCAATTACACAGTGGTGTACACACTTGTAGCTCAGTAATTATAAACAAATTAGATCTTGGAGGTGAGGATGGAACATGAATCTGAGCAGTTAAACCCAAAGGGAAGCAAAGATACAGAAAAATCCTACCTTCTGATTTGCTTCAATGCTCCTGCCTAGGTTGACCATCCAAATAATTTTCAGGTCCATTTCTAAGAAACCTCTTGAGACTTTGTATAAAAGATTGGGATTGCAATGTGGCCTTTGGCCAAACTAGGTAAAGACTATGAAGTGCAAACCCAGAATCTGATGCTTTTTCTCTTGGCTGGAAAAATTAAAAGAATTTAAGAGGGATGAAAATTAAAGAATAAAATAAATTTAATGGCAAGAGATATAAATCTGGATTGTACAAATGTGGCTATGTTATGATTCGAGATGAAGGAACAACCTTCTCAGTTCTCTCATGATTCCCCCCAGGGAGTGGGATTACTGGCTGCCACCACCTACGTGGGTGAGGATTCTGACAGATGGGAAAACTTGCTCCCTCCCATCCTCGGGTGGTCATCTTCCTTTATGGTTTCTCTAGAGAAACTGCTGAACATCTGTTCCATCAGCACTAGCAGAGAATGTTACAAAACTATTGTTGCTCGGTCTCAATATTTACTGCAGGACTAGTAGACTGGAGGTTGATTTCTCAAGTCTTCCTGAGCTTTAGCAAGACGAGTCTTTAGGTATGCTTGAGATCCATCCCGGCTACTGAGGATTTTCAAGGACACGGTGCTAGGAAACTTAATTCAGGATTTCATCTAATCCTCAAAGCAATTTTAAAGTTGGTTTCTATTTTTATCTCCATTGTATATATTAGAAAACTGAAGTTTAAGGGGTAGATAATTAATCTGATGGAGGTCATACAGTGAGCAAGTTAGTTATAGGACCATAATTCAAACCCAAGTCTATTTTTTAATTAAATCATAGCCGTGTACTTTAATGCATTTATGGGGTACAATGGCTGGTTTTATATACAATTTGAAATACAACAAACTGGTTAACATAGCCTTCACCACACTTTCTTAATTATTGTGTTAAGACATTTGTACTCTACACTTAATAGATTTGACATGTACCCTTGTAAAGTAGGTGTGGTCCCACTGATTACCCTCCCTCCAACCATCCTCCCCTCTCTCTTCACCTCCCCCTCCTCTTTTCCCTTCCTCTTGGGCTGTAGTTGAGTTATAGCTTTCATATGGAAGTGGGGGTGATTATATATTGGTTTTATAGTAGAACTGAGTACACTGGATACTTTTTCTTCTATTCTTGAGATACTTTACTAAGAAAAATATGTTCTAGCTCCATCCATGTAAACATAACAAAAGCAAGTCTATTTTTCTTTTCTTTTCTTTTATTTTTTTCCTTGCAGTTTTTTTTTTTTGGCCAGGGACTGGTTTGAACATTCCACCTCCAGTATATGGGGCCGGTGCCCTACTCCTTTGAGTCACAGGTGCCACCTGCAAGTCTATTTTTATCATCATTTATAACCATTCAATTTTACACTTTCTTCTGGGCAAAAAAAATTTCCAATTAATATTTCTTTTTCTGCACTTCTACTTTTTGTACTATGTTCCTTGATGTGGGCTTCTTTCTTGTGTTTTATTTCCACAGACATAACCATGGCATCTTATAAGATAAAGCTAATTTTATTGTCAATGCTTATTATCTTCATCATAGAGACTAATGACAATTATTTAAAGAAAAAAGAACTATTCTCTCATGATAGTAACATAATTTCATTTATATTCTGATACTAAAAAAATTTAAAAAGTTTTCTCTGAGTATATGACATTTGGAAATAAAAAGAGCAATAATTCAATTATTTAAATTTATTTTTATCATAGAACTATACAACAATAGAACAGGGTAGATACTTAGAAGTAACTTTGTTTTTTTTCATTTTTTTGTATATTTGGGTAAAACTGAGTATTTCAAACTTGTTTAAAATGAAGACACAAACAACCAATAGCAGAACCAGGTTTCAAATCTTTGATTTTAATTTTAGTTATTTTTAAAAATGTAACTAGTAATTTAAAAATAATTTTCCTTTTTATCCCCTAGATTCTGTCCTTATTTTGCATGTGCTACATAGGGAGAACACATGGAATGTTTTAAAAAATGTAACCTAATAAGTTATACTCAATGTTGTCATGTAGATGATTTTTGTACATCACCCAGAAAACTTGCTACATACAACCAAGGGACAGAATAACAGGCTAAATGTAAACACTTTAATGAATCTTTTCTGAATAATATTAAAAACATACAAAAATTTTTGAGGGTCTCAGTATAATTGGTATATTAGAATTTGACCAACCTTAATAATAAATCCTTATTCCTCTTATAAATTCTCAACATGACTTAGAGCGATTGTCTTTGCTTATGACATTTCAGAAATATTCTTTAGTTGTTCTTTTGGTTGAGGATCCTATTTCTAGCGGAACATGTAACTCTGAAATTTCACAGTGATGTAAAAAGTGACAGATATTAAGGAAAGAACTTCATTTCTGACAGCTTTTCTTTAATCAAAGTCTGTTAAGTGAATCTATTCACAGAAATGTTTCATCCATTTCATTCCTTGATACTTAAAAGATGCAGCATCTTTACAAGATATCCAGTTAGGACAAAAGGAAAAAATTCTGCATGCCCTTTTGACTGGACCTATATCAATACTTTAAAAGCTTTTTGCTGCTTTGAAACACAGGATTGGTTTCCTGACAATGATTTATGTACTAATATCCCCAGCATATTGCCTCTTTTTCATAATCATAAACCTGTTCAAGTTTGGATATTAGAGGTAAACATGCCAGAATAAAACATGCTGACCCTAAAAGAGCTATTTCTATCACACACCAGCACACCATAGATAACTGCAAATGGTGGAAGCAAAAAAGGGAAAGAAACAAAGCATTTTCAGGTCACCAAGCTCCTTTTTTGTAGACAATAAGAACATTTTAAATTTATGTGTTTAGACTCACTGAGCTAAATGGATGAGCACTCTGGAAATATTAATGACTGAATGCCTCATGCAAGCCGCTAATTTGGCATCCTTTCAAACAAATAAAACTGATAATTTTTGAGGAGAGACTGAGACTAAGGCAGAGAAGTTAGATCGTGGAGGCAGAGTCAGCCCTTTCTTCTATCACACCTAACAAATTAGTTCTGACTCAGAAATTGAATGCCCCTTTTCAGAAAGGCCTTGAGTGTAATAGGACCCACCTTTATTGGAAGACCATTTTAGCAACCATGTGTTATTCAGAAATGGCCTGTGAGATTCTCATTAACCTCCACCCTGACCCTATATGATTTATCCACATCTTCCTACCACCCATCTCCAATATTCTTCTCAAGATAAATTTGGGTGAGTGCAATGTTATCCACCTCACTACATTCCAGGGCTGTGTCAGCCTCCTGTTGACCCCGATGTCATTCAGCCGATGGTGGGTGGTGGTCACACTCTTATCATTGCCCAGTTTTCTCAGGCCTCCCGCTTTCCACTGCACTGGAAAGTGTGAATGGCTGCATTAGCTAAGCCATGTCAAAAACACTTGAGAGGCAAATAAATCTTCAGAGACTGATATTATAAACAGCATTCAGGCATTAGCAGTCTTTCTCAAGGCATAGAGAACCACCACTTTTTATTTTCTTTGAACTCCTCAGTTCTAACATAGACTTTGGCTTAATTACTCTGATATCTGTGATTTAGCTTAATTACTCTGATATCTGTGATCTGATATCTGTGAATATTAAAAATGAGAAATCAACTTTATTGGACCATTTCATGAACAACCTCTAATCACATAAAATGAATGAAAAATAGATTTAATATAGTTTTATTCTACAGTAGAATTAGCTTGCAAAGATTTTCATAGGTTTTTGCACTTCAATGAAACCTAAGGAGAACTTTATTTTCCTCAAACTCTTACAAAAAATGAAACAAAACAAACAAGCTTACTGTCCACCCTACATCCTTCCTCCTGTTAACGTTGTCCTTTCATTAGCTGAATTCAGAACACAAGAACTTCACCATCTCAGACTTCTCTCCTCTTCGTCTTCTCTCCATCCTCACCCCCCACCCCGACACCATTCTCTTCCCTCATCTTTCTACTTGATACTTGTCTGCTTGTTCTTGACTCTCTTTCTTCCTCTAATCCATCTTTCTCTAATCTGTCCTCCACATCATCTTCAGGATAATCCAACACAGATACTTGGTCAACTTCCTAAATAAAAAATGTAATTTTTTTTAAGCAACCAGAGAACACAATCTAAGGTCTTTTGCATAATATGCTAGATTCTTCTTAGTGTAAAACTTACTTAACTGTCGTACCGCACCTGATTCTACATCACATTTTCTCTTTCTGAATTACCCAGTGTTGCCAGACCCTGTCAGACTTCCTCACGCTTTCACACCTGATAGTCCTTTCATCTGTCATGCCTGGCATTGGTTGTCACTGAGTGTCTATTCATCCTGTCAGTCTTAGCTCCAGGCTCCTCTGCTCCTTAACTACAACTTGGATTCTCCAGGTAACTGTCAGAAACCTGCCTTAATTTCTTTGTGCAACTGGAGTAACTTTATTAGAACAATATTACATAGCATTGTAATTTGGGGTTAGAATGTCTCTTTTTATTCTATAAAGTCCAGAAGGCAGGTACCAATTTTCCCCCATAGCTGTATCCTGGACACCTAATATAGAGCTCGAATGGGGTTGACACACAGTACATATATTGTCGAATACAGGAATTTGTCAAAAAATCTCCTATATGAATGCAAGGATAAATAAACACATTATGAGCTTTCAAATATATAATTAAGATTGAATAATTCATAGCCATTCATTTATGACCACATCATGAACTCTAGATCCTAAAATTATTTGGATTTTGTAAGGGACAAACTAAGTAACATGTTTGCCAATAGTGATAAACAGAGTGATAAGAGAATCTTTTCCTACTGGGTGCTAAATAAATATCAGCTGGAAAATCTTACCTATTAGAATGTAGAGGCCCTAAATTCAGATGTTTATTCTTTTGTGTCTTCCAAGTTGTAATACAAATATACATTTTATTTTCTTAAGGTATTAAGTAAATGATAAGGTACACATCTCTGATTTCCATACAAGCAGTGGAATAAGATATATATTAATTTGATTAATAAGATTCTGGGTGTAGTAGGAATATAGTGAGCTCACTGGTTAGAAAACACAGTTAGCTGGTTTCTAGGGATGCAGGAACTAAGCATTACCTTACTCATCTCTATAATAGTTTGTCAACAGATCTAAAGGTTGGATTTCTTTTATGTGAATCAGCAGATTGAATAGTTTTTTTTTATTTTTAAACTTACAAAATATTAAGAGGTGCATATGTTTATGTTACTTGAATAGTTTGCATAATGCCTAAGTCAGCACTTTTCATTTTTCTGTCATTGCACCAAATAGGAACGTTTTTACCTTCACTCTTTTCCCCATCCTCCTCCCTTACTGGTTTCTCGTGTCCTTTATATCACTTTGTGCCCTTGTGCCCACTTTGTGTCTTTAGCTCTCCCTTCTTAGGGAGAATATATAGTGTTTGATTTTCCATTCTTGAGATACTTCATTTGGGATATTGGTCTCTAGTAACAACCAAGTTGCTGGAAATCACATTATTTAATTTCTTTTTATGACTTCGTAATACTCCATGGTATAGACAATGCATGTCTGTACTACATTTTCTTTAACCAGTAATGAATGAATGGGCAATTAGGTTGATTCCACATCTTTGTGATAAAAATCGCGCAATGAGCTGTGATAAACATTCAAGAGCTGGTGTATTTTTGGTAAAATGACTCATTTTCCTTTGGGTAGATACCCAGCAGTGAGATTACTGGATCCAGTGGTGGGCCTACTTTTATTTCTTTAAGGAGTCTTCATTTTGTTTTTTATAGAGTTTACCAATTTGTAGTCCCACCAACCATATACAAGTGTTCCTTATACTTATAAGTGTTCTGCATCCATGCCAGAACCTTTGTGTTTTTTGACTTTTTAAGAATGACAATTCTGACAGGGGTGAGGTAGCATACCATTGTACTTGTAATTTGCATTTCCCTGAAGATTAGTGATGTTGAGCACTTTTTAATATGTTTCTTGGCCATGTCTATCTCTTGAAAACCTTCTGTTCATTAATTTTACCTACTTTTTAATGGAGTCATTTTTTTTTCTGATTTTCTTGAGTTCTTTATAGATCATGAATATTAGTCCTTTGTTGGATATATAGTTTGGGAATACTCTCACTCTCACTCTGCAGGTTGTCTGTTCTTTCTATCAATTGTTTCCTTTGCTGTGCAAGGTCTTTTTAATTTAATTAAGTTCCACTTATTTATTTTTATTATGGCTATATTTATCTTTGGGGTTTTGGTCATAAATTCTTTGCTTTGGCACATATCTAGAAGTTTTCCTATGTTTTCTACTAGAATTTTTATTTGTTTATTTATTTATTTTAGAAGCAGACTGTCATTTTGTCACCGTCAGTAGAGTGCTGTGGCATCACAGCTCACAGCAACCTCCAGCACTTGGGCTTAGGCAATTCTCTTGCCTCAGCTTCCCAAGTAGCTGTGACTATAGGTGCCCGCCACAACATCCAGCTATTTTTTTGCTGCAATTTGGCTGGGGTCAGGTTTGAACCCACCACCCTAGGTACATGGGGCCAGTGCCCTACTCATTGAGCCACAGGCACTGCCCTTTCCTAGAAGTTTTATGTTCACTTGCCTTGATTTAAGTCTTTTATCCATATTGAATTAATTTTTGTATAGAGTAGGGATCATGTTTCATTTTTCTTCTTCTTTTTTTTTTTTTTTTTGAGACAGAGTCTCACTATGTTGCTCTCCATAGAGTACTTGACATCACATCTCACAACAACCTCAAACTCAAGGGCTCAAGTGATTCTCTTGCCTCAGCCTCCAAAGTAGCTGGGACTACAAGAGCCCACCACAATGACGGCTATTTTTTGTTGCTGTTGACATTGTTGTTTAGCTGACCCAGGCTGGGTTTAAACCTGCCAGTCTCAGTGTGTATGGCTGGTGCCGTAACCACTGTGCTACAGGTGTTGAGCCATGTTTCATTCTTCTTCACATGGCTATCCAATTTTCCCAGCATCATTTGTTGAGGAGGGCTTTGTTTTCCCAGTGTTATGCTCTTTCCTGCTTTGTTGAAGATCAGCTGTTTGTAGGTAGATGGCTTTATTTCTGGTTTTGTTATTTTTGTTTCACTGGTCAGTGCTTCTACCTTTATACCAGTTCCATGCTGTTGTGGTTGCTGTAGCCTCGCAGTGTAATTTGAAGGCAGATAATGTGATGCCTCCAGATTTGTTCTATTTCCTTATGACTGCTTTGGCTATTCAGGTTCTTTTCTGGTTCCAGACGAAGCTTAGTATTATTTTTTCCTAAATCTGTGAACTATGATTTGAGATTTTATTGGGAATTATGCTGAATTCATAAATCACTTTGGGCAGCATGGACATTTTAATGATATCGATTCTTCAATTCCACAAATAAGGGATGTTTTCCATTGGCTTGTGTCATCGGTGATTTCTTTCTTCATCAGTATTTTGTTCTCCTCATAGAGACCTTTCCACACATTGATTAAGCATATACCTAGGTATTTTACTTTATTTGCAGCTATTGTGAATTTTATTGAGGCCTTGATTTGATGCTCTGTTCTTCATATTACAAGTACTACTGAGTTTTATATGCATATTTCATAACCATTCATTATCAGTCTGTTTAGGATTTCTATTTCTTCCTGATGTAGGCCCAGGAAGTTGTGTGTTTGCAGGAATTTATCTGGTTATTCTGGGTTTTCTAGTTTGTATGCATAGAGATTTTCATAGTACTGGGTAATATTTTGTATTTCTGAACCATCAGTTTTAATTTCTCTCTTTTTAAAAATTTCTGATTAAGCTTATTTGAGTCCTTTCTCTTTCACTTCAGGTTAATCTGGCCAGCAGTCTCTTGATTTTGTTCATCGGTTTAAATAAACTTTGTGTTTCATTGATTCTTTGTATTGTGTTTTGGGTTCCATGTCTTTTAGTTATGCTCTGAGATTTGCTATTTTTCTTCTCCTAGTTTTGGGTTTAGTTTTTTCTTTTTCTAGTTCCTGGAGATGAGGTTGTTATTTTGTGGTTTTCTTTTCTTTTTGATATAAGTGTTTAATGCTATGAATTTTCTCTTTTGCAATGCCTTTGGTAGAGTCCATAGATTTTTGAAGCTGTGTCCCATTAGCCATTTAGTTTAAGGAATCTTTTGATTTTTATCCTAATTTCAACATTGACCTAAAGATCATTCAGCCTGCATATCGTTTAATTTCCATAACTTTGTGTAGATTTGAGTGTTTTCTTAGATTTGATTTCTATTTTTATTCCACTGTTGCCTGCACAAGCACATTGTATGATCTGGATTTTTAAAAAAATGTGCTAAGACTAGTTTTATGACCTAAAATATGATCTGTCTTGGAAAATGTGTCATATAATGTCCCGTACAATTAGAGGAATATATATTCAGTAATTTTGGGATAGAATGTACTGTAATGTCTGTTAGGTCCATTTGTTTTTGAGTTGTGTTTAAGTACATTGTTTCTTTGTTTATTTTCTACTTCAGTGAGCTGTCCAGTTCTGTCTGGTGGTGCTGAATTTCCCAGCAAGTAAAATGTTAGTGTATTTCTTTGCTTAGGTCCTGAAAAATTTGTTTCATGAATCTGAGCTCCTGTGTTAAATGTATATATTTAGAATTGCTATGTCTTCTTGCTGAATTGCCCCATTGTTATATAATGACCATCTTTGTCTTTTCTTTGAAGTCTATTTTATATGATATGAGAATGGCTATACTATTTTCTATGATATGAGAATGCTTGCTTTTGGATTCCATTTGTGTGGAATATTTTTTTTCATCCCTTGATTATGAGTCTGTGTGGGTCATTGTGGTTTAGAAGTGTTTTTTAGAGACAGCAAATATTCAGGTTGTATGTTTTCATTTGTTCATCCAGTCTATATTTTTTAAATGGGGTGATGAGACTGCTCATGTTGAGTGTTACTACTGATATGTGGAATGTTGATTTATTCATCATGTTGGATGATACCTTATTGTTTTGTTTTCCTTCCTGGGCTATTGTTTTATAAGAGCTGTGAGCTGTAAACTTTGGGTGATTTTACACTGGTGGATGTGGAGGTGTGGTGTTCCATGAACAGTGCACTTTGAGCATTTCCTGTAGGGCAGGTCTAGTAGTGACAAATTCCCTTAATGTTTGCTTGTTTGAAAAAACCCTTATTTTCCCGTGATTATGAAATTACTTTTGCAGGGTACAAAATTCTTGGCTAGCAGTTTCTCTGTTTAAGAAGACTAAAAATGGAACCGCAATCTTTTTTGTCTTGTAAAGTTCTGCTGAGAAGTTTGCTGTTAGCCTGTGGATTTTCCTTTGCAGGTTAGCTATTGCTTTTTTCTCTTACACCTTCTGTAATTGTCTTCATTTCAACTTTGGCCGGGTTGATGATCATGTATCATGTATCATGTATCATTGACTTCCTATTTGGGGTGACTCTTCCTGGTGTTTGATGACCATCTTGTATCTGGATATTTGCATCTTTGGCAATACTTGGAGAGTTCTCTTCAATAATTCCCTCAAACATGTTTTCCATGCTTTTTGCTTTTTCTTATACTTCCTCTGGGATACCTATAATTCAATTCATGTATTGGCTCATTTGATATTTTCCATATTTCTCCAAGTGATAATTCAATTTTATTTATTATTTTTTCTACATCTTTGACTAGTTTAATTTGAAAGCCCTGTCATCAAGCTCTTAGATTCTTTTCTGTTAGCTCTACCCTGTTGTCCCAAGCTTTCTGCAGAGTTTTAATTCCCTAAATAACTCTTTCATTTAAGTTCTGTAACATTGTTTTTTCTGTTGTCTCTTTAGTAGGCTTTTCATATTTTTCATTCATGTCCTAAAATGTCTTTTTTATTTCTTTGTGTTGCATTTATAATTTCTCTTCAATTTCATTCATATTGACAGCCATATTCTGAATTTCATTTTATTTTAACAATTTCTTTGTTATTGGGGTCCTACTGTTTTTTATGTTTCCAGATTTTTTTTTTTTTTTTTTTTTTTTTTTTGCAGACTTCTTCTCATCAGAAACCTCTTCTCTCACCCCAGGGCTGATAGGTTTGTAGCATGGCTGTTCCCACTCACTTAGAACTCTCTTCCTTATTGAGAAAGAGAAAAGGTCTCCTATATATTTCCTTTGTGCTCTATTCCAGAGGATTTACCTGGCAAGAGATGGGAAAATGTACTAAGAGCTTGTAACACAGTTGTTCTCCTGTGTCCTCTCAAACCTTTTGGTTGTGACCACATAAGCCAATGCTGGGGTGGATTAGTTTGGATTGGTTGTTTGGTCCCCAGGTCATTGTCAGAAGCCTGGGCAGGAGGCTGAGCAAGTCCCTCTCCATGAAGGTGGGTGGTGTGCCCTTGGATGGTACCTGAGAGGTCACATGATCTTGGTGTGCACCTGGACACATCATGGGACTGTAGTTAATAGCAGGGCAGGTTGGATTACCTTGGTGGGTGCCTGAGTGTATTGCTGGACTGGGGCCACTGCTGGGGGATCTTTGGTAGGTTGATCCGTAAGCCACTGTTGGAAGCTTGGTCAAGTGACTGGGTAAATCTCTCTCTACTGAGACAGGTGGTGTGGGAGATTGCTTTGTCCAGGTGTCCCCAAGGTGGTGGCAGTTTCTGATTGACAAGGCTATGTAGGTGGCTGTGGGTATGAGAGCTATGGTAATTTCCTCCATTCAGGTCTAGGTTGTAATGGCAGTATGCAATGATGTGTGGTTTGTGGGTAAAAGATTTATGGTGCAGAACTGGTCCATAAGTGTGAGATTTCATGGTGTTATGGGTTCATGGTCTGCCAGCTATTGCATAGGATTGAAGGTGTGACCTACTACCTTCAATAGGGTGCATAGTTGTTCAAAGATGTACCCCTTCATTGGTTCAAGGGTATATCCCCCAATGTTGCACAGGGCATGGATCTGTGGGAGCATAGACCTCCACATGATGTGGGATGCTGGGTTGGTTTTTCCTCTGCCAGGCATGTGGAACCACAAGGCAGTAGCCCATAAATTCATACACTGGTCAGCAAAAGTGTGGACCTCTGCTCCCTGCCTGGGTCTAAAAGGGTGTGGGCCTTGACATGGTAGTACATGAGGCCAGGGGTCTTGCTCCTCTGGTCAGTGTGTGGGACCACAGGGGTTAGGCTGTAGATGGTTGGGGTTCTTTCTTCACACAGTTCACACTGAGGCTGCCATCACAGGGGTTCTTGATCTGTGTTTAAGTCCCCTGGTTGGAGGGAGGTTCTTGGCTCCCAGTGAAGAGTGTGCAGGGGCATCTGCTCTCCCTGGTCCCTGCCCAGCCTGGCAAGGGGTGATGTTGGGGCTGTTTTAGTGAAGTTGATTTCTGTGTAGATCCAGAGCTCCATACCTGAAAGCTCAGGGTGGTCTCAGCTGCAGCAACATGAGCACTGAGGCCAGCACGTCTCTGCTGAACCTGCTTTCAGCATACAGTCTCTAAACCATTCCCTGCTCAGTATGGAGGCATGTATATAGACAAATATGTATACACATATATGATGGTTGTTGGGAGACCTGCAAAGTTCAAGTCTCACATCTGCACTGGGAGTATGGGGCCCTGATGCTTTCTCTTTGATCTCCTACCCACATGCAGTCATCTCCCCCTGGGGCCCTCTGCTTTTAACGCGTGGAACTCAGTGTCCCTGTCTCCTTCACTCTGACTGTCTCCCACAGTTCTCTGCTGATTTATAAGGCTCTTTCCATGAAGCTCCTTCTGTAGGTAGGTAGTTGTTGATCTTCTCCTAGCAAGTGGCCTATGCAAGCTACTACTGGTTCACCATCTTGGTCTTTCTTTCACAAACATTTTAATATAAAATGACAATGTCAACTTACTTTGACTCAAAAGTTTTTGACTTGGCAAATTGCTTCTTTTTCCAGTTGCTATGTAATGATCCTCCTAAGATGATAAATGTATGCACATTCAGGAGAAATATCATGACAATAATTTATTCTTGGGTCTTTCTTGTTCTAAAAAATATTTTGAAAAATTTCCTTCCTACTAGTCAGTGTACAAACTAACACTGAAATTATTTTTATAAAGCTTATTTAAAGAACTCTCATATCTTTAATACATATATATATACATAAAATGTACTTAAAAGTAGACATGTAAATGTAATGACAACCAAGATTAAAATAACATGCTGGGCTATTGATAAGTTGTAAAAACAAGATAAAATTAGATATTAAATTTTTAAGAAAGCTTTCGGAGTTCAAGCGGAGAGACTGTCTGAGGTGTAGTGGTCTCTTCTGGTTTATGCACTTAAGGAGCTGCCTTCTTTCACAAACTTGCCACCTCCAAGCACACTCACCTTCTGGTTCTCCTGCCAGTGTGTGAATTGACAATTTTAAAGGAAATATATATTTCCCTTCTAATGGTCCTTTAAACTGATGTGGAATATGGTGAAGGATCCAGAAAGCCTAACAGAATGTTTGTTTCCTGGGAGGTGGGAGGGTCTGTGCACTGTTTAGCATGTTCTTGAAAGTGGCACAAAAAGGAGACTGCCCACCTTCTGCTTCTCCCTCTCCTTGGTCCAAGCCTGAAGGAGTCAGAGAGATGAGGCATATCAGGAGAGATGGCAGGCTGCCTCGACTCACCCTCTCCCCTGGAAGTGTTCCTATCTTCTGTAGACCATTGAAGAGGGAGGTGAGAGCTTTAAATTTTAATGGAATTTAGAGCTTTGATTATTATTTTGCCTGAACACGACAGTTACTGAAATGGATCTCTTGGATCCATTGGAGGGGCTAAATGTGACTGAAGACTTTTATTAAATCAGACAATGAGAGGGAAACTTACATGCTCTGATTGAACATTCATTCAGAAAAGAAAAAAATATTCCCCGGTGAAGGTGGTTGCAGGGACAATGAAAGAAAAATATAAATTTTCATTATTATTGCATCTTATGAGTCCTACATGTGTGGCATTCCAGTTAACAAATGGGGCTTTACCTACTGCTGCAACAAGGAACAAGGGATATTTTTTAACCTAGTTAGTATGAATTCATGGCACATGGAACAAACTAGACTTAATTTATATCTGGTAATAATTCCAAGCACTGGTTTTAAATATGGACAAATAATTTTCTGTTGTACCTAGGATATGTTAATTCGCTATGTTTTATTCTTCTAAAGGTGAGGCAAAATTTTAGATATATTTTCTGGGTTTCAGCTTACATTTACAACATATTTTTAAATGCAACATCCTATCTTTGTCTAAGATATTTATGCTTCTGTAATAGGGGATATTATCTGGTAATTTCAATCAAAATTTCCTTGTATTCATTCATAATTTACAGAACTGTTGTAAGGCTCAAATGAGATAATAATACACATCATAAACCTTTGGCAATGTTAACAAATGTTAGGTATTAAAGCACTATTATTACTATTTAAGTATAACAATTACTCTATCCTGTGACACAAAATACTTTTATCTTTAATTGTAGTGCTCTTTTAATATAGAAAATATTAATATTTAAAATTATAAAGATATCAGTGTGTTAAATTGTATTTTTTTTGTTTTGAATTTTAAAAGCTATTTGATTTTACCTTTTATGTATGAATGAGTATTAAACTAGAAATGTGACCATATCACAGAGGAAGTGTATTTTCACCATATTGCTTGTTACTTTATTTGTTTATTTATTTTTGAGATAGATTCTCACTATGTTGTCTTCTGAAGAGTGCTGTGCTGTCTCAGCTCACAGCAACCTTAAACTCTTAGGTTTAAGCAATTCTCTTGCCTCAGCCTCCCAAGTAGCTATGACTACAGGCACCCACCACAGTGCCCAGCTATTTTTTGTTGTTGTCATTGTTGTTTGGCAGGCTCAGGCAGAGTTCAAACACACCAGCCCTGGTGTATGAGGCCAGTACCCTAGTCGCTGAGCTACAGGTGCTGAGCCTTGCTTATTATTTTAAATTTGAATATTTTATAACAATTTGAGATATTACAAAACAGTACTTCAATACAAGAAAAAAATCAGTAGCACACATATGAAGATACAGAAAACACATCTTTTGAAGACAAGGTCAGAAAGTCAGTTTTTCTGATTATCTCCTCCCTCCCTTGGAGTTAGCCATTTTTGCAAGATAAAACATATACAGACATACCTTGGAGGTGCTGCAAATTTGGTTCCAGACCACTGCAATAAAGTGGATATCCTCGTTAGGTAAATCAGACACATTGTTGGTTTCCCAGTGCATATTATGGTTACATGCACTGTAACCTATCAAATGCACAGCAGCAATACTCTAAGTAAAAATGAAGTCATTTCTTAGAATGCTAATGATCATCTGAACCTTCAGTGAGTGATAATCTTTTTATAGTGAAGGTCTTGCCTCAATATTATACTGATGTCTGCTGAGTGATCAGGGTGGTGGTTGCTGCAGGTTGGTGAGGCCATGTCAATTTCTTAAAACAGGAGGAGGTGATGTTTGCTGTGTTGATTGATGTTTTCCTTCTCTTTAGATTTCTCTGTATTATGCAATGCTGTTTAATAGCATTTTACCCACAGTAGGAGACTTATTTCCAAATTGGAGTCAGTCATCTCAAACCCTGCTGCTGCTTTATCAACTAAGTTTATGTAATATTCTAAATCCTCTGTTGTCATTGTAACAACGGTTATAGCATCTTCATCAGGAGTCGATTTCATTTTCAGAAACTACTTTGTTTTCTCATCTATTTTAGAAGAATAAACTTCTTATCATGAGATGCAGCAATTTGGTCGTATCTTTAAGCTTCACCTCCAATTCTAGATATCATATAGTTCCTCATATGTAGAGACTTGCTTCATTGAAGTCTTCAAGTTTTCAAAGTCATCCATAAGGGTTAGAATCAACTTCTTCTATCAGCATCAATATTTTTAACATCCTCTTACAAATCATGAATATTCTTAAGGACATCTAGAATGGTAAACACTTTCCAGAAGGTTTTCAATGTGCTTTGTGCAGATTCATTAGAGGAATCATTATCTGTAGGCGATACCCTTATACAATATATTTTTGAAATAGTAAGACTTGAAAGTTAAAATTATTCCCTGATTCTCCGATCTGTGGGCTGCAGAATGGATGCTGTGTTTAGCTGGCATGAAAACAACAGTACTCTTTTTGTATATTTCTAGCAGAGCTTTTAGGTTTTCTAGGTTCATTGTCAAAGAGTGGTAACATTTTGAAAGAAAATCTCTTCTTCTCAGTAGTAGTTCCCAACAATGGGTTTAATATATCAGTAAACCATTCTATAAACAGATGTTCTGTCATGCAGGCTCTGGGGTTCCATTTACAAAGCACAAGCAGAGCAGATTTTGTATAATCCTTAAGAGCCCTAGGATTTTCAGAATGCTTAATGAGCAAATGGCTTCAACTTAAAAAGGCCAACTGCATAGAGTCTATTAACAATAGAGTCAGTCTGTTCCTTTGTGGCTTTGAAGCCAGATGTTGACTTCTCCTCTCTAGCTATGAAAATCCTTGATAGCATCTATCTTCTTCTAATAGAAAGCTGTTTTGTCACCATTAAAAATTTGTTGTTTAGTGTACCACTCTCTTCCACTTTTAAGTGATGGAGACATCTTTTTTATTGAAGCTAACCTTTTCTTCTGCAGCTTCCTCAGTGCTCTGTCTTCATGGAACTGCAGAGAGTAAGGCCTTGCTCTGGCCTAGGTTTTTGCTTAGAGGAATTTGGAGTGGTTTGATTGTCTATCCAGACCACCAAAACTTTTTTCATGTCCACAATAAGGCTGTTTTGCTTCTTTCTGTTTCAGTTTCTTATCATTTGTGTGTTCTTTGTAGTAGAACTCTCAATTTCCTTCAAGAACTTCTTTTCCTTTGCATTCACAGCTTGGCTAACTGTTTTGTAGAAGAGGTCTAGTTTTAAGCCTCTTTCAGCTTGTAACGTGACTTCCTCAATAAGCTTAATCATTTCTAGCTTTTGATTTAAAATGAGAGACATGTGATTCTTTCTTTCACTTGAATGATTAATGATAGGCCATTGTAGGATTATGAATTAGTCTATTTTCTTTCTTTCTTTTTTTTTTTTTTTGGCTGGGGCTGGGTTTGAACAGGCCACCTCTAGCACATGAGGCCAGCGCCCTACCCTTTTGAGCCAGAGGCACTGCCTGAATTAGTCTATTTTCAATATTGTGTTTCAGGGAACAGGGAGGTCTGAGGAGAGAAAGAGAGATGGGTAATCACTAATTGTGGAGTGGTGAGAGCATTTACAACATTTATCGATTGAATTTACAATTTTATGTCAGAGTGGTATGTGGTACCCCAAACAGTTACAATAGTAACATCAAAAATCACTGATAATAGATCACCATAATAGATAGAACAATAATAATAAGGTCTGAAATACTTGAGAATCACCAAAATGTGACACAGAGACATGAAGTGAGCCACAGGCCATTGGAGAAACAACACTGATAGACTTTCTCAACACAGGATTGGCACAAACCTTAAATTCACAAAAACACAGTTCTATAAAGTGCAATAATGTGAAACAGAATAAAAGGAGGTATGCATGTGCTCATAACTAACGTACTTGATATGACTGAGTCATTCTTAATGCATCATTCTTTAATTTGACCTTTTAAAAATTGTAAGTTTACTAATCACTTGTGACAATCAGCTTTTTGTACCACTTCATGCCAATTCACCATATTCTTTTAGTTGTTACATAATACTCCACTGTGTAGTTAGATAGTAGTAGATCTGTCTCCTAGTTCTTAGTATTAATATAATTTTTAACTTTATTTATATAAAAGTTTGCATATTTATATCTTTAAAACTCTCTGTTTTATAGCAATTGAAAATTTCCTAGAATTGGACATGCTAGTGTGATTTGCAATAAATTTTTATCTATAATTTTCAAACTTTTTTATCTATATCTATACAAGTTGTCTTTCAAAATTAGATATATCCCACCAACAATGACTGAAAATATCCATTTTATCACTAGCCTAGAATTTTGTATGAAGTTTTATCCTGTCATTTTGCCAGTTTAGAAATGAGGCCTTACTGGTGCTTTATGGTATATTTCTATTTGGATGAGTATAATCACTAATTTATAAATTTATTTTCCTTTTGGTTTTACTTTTCTAAAATTCTCATTCATATTATTTATCTTTCTTTAAATGAAATATTGGTTTTCATCTATTTGACTAGTAAAAACAGTTTAACATTTAGATTAGGTCTGTGATGTCTTATGTTCCTCTGTATAGGCAGATAGTCTCAATATGTTAAAGCTATAAATATTTTTCATATTAGTTTTTAACTTGAACATGATCAAATTTGAAATACTTTCATTAAATGAAATTGAAAGCTACAATAATAAATTGATAGATCAAGGTTCCAAACCAAAGACTCCACTCAAAAATTCAATGCTGGAAGTAAGATGGTGAACTGCAGCCAGCTTTCCACAGAGGCTCACATCCAGAAGGAGAGTTAAAAAACAGAAGTTTAGCAAGTAAGCCAATGGTTTGGAGCTGAGCCAAGAGAGAAGGTTGAAGAACGCATATCAACCCTGCTGAAGTGAGCTGTGACCCCAGAGATACAAGCAAAAGGTAGTGAATCCATCGCTAAGCGGAAGGGAGTTCCCTCCCCCATGAGAAGGGCTTGTAGTAAACTCCATACAAACAAGTGAGCAGAGTTCAAACACTCTCCCATTCCATCTCATGGGAGAGACCCTCTAAAAACTGGACCTCCTACCCATACTAGGGTGCCATGGCACTCTTCTGCCAGGCATAAAACTGTATATATTCTCTACCTGCAACTCTGAACTCCAAGTACTCCCCTCTACTCTCACCCCAAGGTCTGGAAGCCTGTCCCCCTTGGAGTCCAGATTCCTGGGCAATTTCTTGAGAACTGTGGACAGGGGAAGGGCCCTTCCTTGGCTGTGCTGATTCTGTGGCACAGGACTAAGGAGAGGATGGTCAGCTGAGAGGGAACCAGGAGCAGTGGCAGTGCCCAGGTGTAGAACAATAGCTGTGGCGGGAACAATAAGGCTCATGCCCCTGGGGCTGCTATCCCAGATTGACACGGCCTGTCTCTCTGGGTAACCAGAGGAAGCCAGGCACCTTCTCTGGTGGCAGCTACTGGCAGAGGGATCTGAGACATGAGTAAGGAGCATGGGGACTAGAATACACATGTGGAGAGTCAGCACACTTCTAGGGAGGGGCTGAGCCAGAGGTCTGCTTTACTGAGGCTGAGACGTAACTTCACCCCCATGGGATCATAGCTGAGACAAAGGTGGGCAGGAAGAGACAGGAACTGACAGCTCAGTGTGAGCTCCAACTGCTTGCCACTGCCCGGAACTGAGTCATGGTTTGTGTCACCTCAAGCAGCATCTGATAACCAGGACAGAAATAAACTCTGTGAAGTTGTGATGTTCTGCCAGCAACATCAATCAGGGGTGGGCCTGGAATTGAGTGAACCACCCCACCTCCACTAAGCACCCGAGGTTGTCAGACCTCACCTCCCCCTGATGGATAGTGGCTGAGAACAGAGACCTGCCTGAGGAGACATAGATCTCTCTCTGACTCAGGCAGGTGTAAACCCCTGGGGCATCTCCTCATTGGGGGGATCTGGGTCCCAGCCCCAGCCCCACTGGGGTTACCAGTGACAGGGTTTGACAGAGGTTCAAGGTGGGGAAGGAGACATCACCTTCCCAGACTAATTTATTTGTTGGGTTGGTCCTTCTGACCTCACAGAGCACTGGAGCCAGTCATACTTGAGCTGCCAGCAGCCCCTGCTATCTAGTTGCCAGAGACCTTTTGGACTACCCCACCTGAGACTAGTGCTGACTGGGACAATTGATTTGGACCTCTTGAACTGGGCCAACAACCCGAGGACTATCCAAAGTGCTACCCTGGGGTGTGGTTGTGGGAAGGTGTAATTTTCATTTTCCAATTGTTGTCTGTGGGGGACAGGGTGACTCAATTGCTGGTATTCCTCCACAGCTGAGACTTCAACCCAGAGTAACTGATTTACTAGGGTAGAACAGAGACCAACTGAAAACAAGACAGAGTGTCTTAGCCCCATTAAACCAAGGATACCCCAGTTTCTCAGGCCATGGCACTGTAGGGGTCCTTGGCAAAGCTCTAGGAGAAAAGCCAAACAGTGTAAATTAAGCATGGGGCAGAATCAACAGACAAACTCTGGTAACATGAATAACCAGAGTAGATCAACCCTCCCACCCCCAGGAAGGACATGGAAGATGCAACAGAAGACCCCATCCATAAACAGAAGGCTGAGATGTCAGAAATCAAGTTCAGAGTCTGGATAGCAAATAAGATCAACAGAATGGAGGAAAGGGGGGAATCAGAATTTCAAATTATTCAAAAGCTGTCTCAAGAATTCAATGATTTCAAAGGTAAAATGACCAAAGATTTTGACACATTGAGGCAAGAGTTTGCAGCCCTCAAAGATCTGAAAAATATGGTAGAATCCCCCAGTAACAGAATGGAGCAGGCAGAAGAAAGGATCTCTGACACTGAAAACAAAGCTTTTGAACCTGCTCAAGTGCTCAAAGATGAAGAGAAATGGAGAGCAAAAACAGATCATTCTCTCAGAAAGCTCTGGGATAATTTGAAGAAAATGAATATTCACCTTACAGGAATCTCTGAAGGTGATGAAGTTACTTCACAAAGCACAAAGGCTCTTCTTCATGAAATTATGCAAGAGAACTTTCCATATATGCCAAGAGATTCTGAAATTCAGATAGCAGACAGTTTCAAAACCCCATGATGACTTAACCCAAATAAGACATCCCCCAGGCACATCATAATTAACTTCACTAAAGTTAATATGAAGAAAATTCTGAAAGCAGCTAGAAATAAGAAAACCATACCCATAAGGGGAAGAATATTAGAATGACTGCCGATCTCTCTGCTGAAATTTTTTAGGCTAGAAAGGGTGGTCATGGACTTTTTTAATCTCCTAAAGCAAAACAACTTTCAATCCAGGATCCTGTATCCATCTAAACTGAGTTTCATCTATGATGGAGAAATTAAATACTTTAATGACATTCACATGTTGAAGAAATTTGTCATAACTAAGCCAGCTCTCCAGGAAATTCTCAGACCTATCCTCCATAATGACTATTGCAATCCCCCAGCACAAAAGTAAACTCATTAAGAAACTTTTGATCAAAGTCCAACTTCCGTAGTGGCGACAGGACTAAAAATATCCACTGGACTTTTGAAAAACTCAATACCCCAAATTTTACCAGGCTTATCAATATTCTCAATTAATGTGAATGGCTTAAATTGTCCTCTAAAGAGGCACAAGATTGGCTGGCTGGATACAAAAATCAGGCCAGATATTTGCTGCATACAAGAATCTCATCTTAGCTTAAAAGATAAATATAGACCCAGGGTGAAGGGATGGTTATCCATATTCTAGGCAAATGGAAAGCAGAAAAAAGCAGGTGTTGCAATTTTATTCGCAGACTTCAAACAAACAAAAGTAACCAAGGACAAGGATGGTCACTTTGTATTTGTTAAGGGTAATACTCAATATGATGAGATTTCAATTATTTATATTTATGCACCAAACCAGAATGCACCTCAATTTATAAGAGACAGTCTAACAGGCATGAGCAACTTGATTTCTTCCAGTACCAACATAGTCAGAGACATCAACACTCCTTTGGCAGTGAGGGATAGATCCTCCAATAAGAAGCTTAGCAAAGAAATTTTAGATTTAAACTTAACCATCCAACATTTAGATTTTACAGACATCTACAGAACATTTCATCCTAACAAAACTGAATACACATTTTTCTAATCAGCCCACGGAACATACTTCAAAATTGATCACATCTTAGGTCACAATTCTAACCTCAGCAAATTTAAAAGAATAGAAATTATTCCTTGCATCTTCTCAGACCATTATGGAATAAAAGTTGAACTCAGTAACAACAGGAATCTGCAGACTCACACAAAAACTAGAAGCTAAATAACCTTATGCTGAATGATAGGTGGGTTAGAGACAAGATTAAAGAGGGCATTACCAAATTTTTGGAACAAAACAATAATGAAGACATGAATTATCAGAACCTCTGGGATACTGCTAAGGCCCTCTTAAGAGGGAAATTTGTAGCACTGCAATCAATCCTTTCTCAAGAGAACTGAAAGAGAGGAAGTTAACAACTTAATGGGACATCTGAAACAACTGGAAAAGGTAGAACATTCCAATCCCAAATCCAGAAGAAGAAAAGAAATAACCAAAATTTGAGCAGAATTAAATGAAATTGAAAATAAAAGGATTATACAACAGATCAATAAATCAAAAAGTTGTTTTTTTGAAAAGGTCAATAAAATAGATGAACCTTTGGCAAACCTAACCAGGAAAAAAAGAGTAAAATCTCTAATTTCATCAATCAGAAATGGTATAGACAAAATAACAACAGACCCTTCATAAATTCAAAAAATCCTTAATGAATATTACAAAAAACTTTATTCTCAGAAATATGAAAATCTGAAGGAAACTGACATAGTCAGAAGGAAATGAAAATGTTGAACAGGCCTATATCAAGTTCTGAAATAGCATCAACTATACAAAATGTCCCTAAAAAGAAAAGCCTGTAACCAGATGGCTTCACATCAGAATTCTACCAAACCTTTAAACAGGAACTAGTACCCATATTACTTAACCTTTTCCAAAATATAGAAAAGGAAGGAATACTACCCAACATATTCTATGTGGCAAACATTACCTTGACCTCCAAACCAGGAAAAGTCCCAACTAGAACAGAAATCTATAGACCAATATCACTAAAAAATATTGATGCAAAAATATTCAACAAGATCATAACAAAGAGAGCCCAGCAACATATCAGAAAAACACCATGACCAAGTAGGTTTTATCCCAGGGTCCCAAGGCTGGTTTAACATACGTAAATTCATGAATATAATTCATCACATAAATAAATTAAAAAACAAAGACCATATGATTCTTTCAATTGATGCAGAAAAAGCTTTTGATAATATCCAGCACCCCTTTATGATCAGAATACTTAAGAAAATAGGTATAGAAGGGACATTTCTTAAACTGATAGAGGCCATCTACAGCAAACTCACAGCCAATATAGTACTGAATGGAGTTAAATTGAAATCATTGCCACTCAGATCAAGAACCAGGCAAGGTTGCCCATTGTCTCCACTGCTCTTTAACATTGTAATGGAAGTTTTAGCCATCGCAATTAGGGAAGAAAAGGTGATCAAGGGTATCCATATAGGGTCAGAAGAGATCAAACTTTCACTCTTCACAGATAATATAATTGTATATCTCGAAAACTCCAGGGATTCAACTACAAAACTCCTAGGAGTGATCAAGGACTACAGCAGTGTCTCAGGTTACAAAATCAACACTCATAAATCGGTAGCCTTTATATATACCAACAGCAGCCAAGCTGAAAAAACAGTCAAGGACTCTATTCCATTCACAGTAGCACCAAAGAAGATGAAATATTTGGGAGTTTACCTAACAAAGGATATGAAAGATCTCTATAAAGAGAACTATGAAACTCTAAGAAAAGAAATAGCTGAAAATGTTAACAAATGGAAAAACATACCATGTTCATGGCTGGGAAGAATCAACATTGTTAAAATGTCCATACTACCCAAAGCAATATGCAATTTTAATGCAATCCCTATCAAAGCCCCACTGTCATACTTTAAAGATCTTGAAAAAACAATACTTCACTTTATATGGAATCAGAAAAAACCCTCAAATACCCACGATGTTACTCAGAAATAAAAACAAAGCCGGAGGAATCATGCTACCAGACCTCAGACTATATTATAAATTGTTAGTGATCAAAACAGCATAGTACTGGCACCAAACAAAGAGGTAGAAGCATGGAACAGAATAGAGAACCAAGAGATGAACCCAGCTACTTACTATTATCTGATCTTTGACAAGCCAATTAAAAACATTGAGTGGGGAAGAGATTTCTTATTTAACAAATGGTGCTGGGTGAACTGGCTGGTGAGCTGTAGAAGATTGAAACTGGACCCACACCTTCGCTGTTAACAAAGATAGACTCTCATTGGATTAAAGATTTAAATTTAAGACATGAAACTATAAAAGTATTAGAAGAAAGTGTAGGGAAAACACTTGAAGAAATCGGCCTGGGTGAGGAGGACCCCTCGGGCAATTGAAGCAACATCAAAAATACACTACTGGGACCTGATAAAACTAAAAAGCTTCTGCACAGCCAAGAACACAATAAGTAAAGCAAGCAGACAGCCCTCATAATGCTAGAAGATATTTTCAGTTTATGTCTCTGACAAAGCTTTAATAACTGGAATCCACAGAGAACTCAAGTGTATTAACAAGAAAAGAACAAGTGATCCTTCTCAGGATGGGCAAGGGGCTTGAAGAGAAACTTCTCTGAAGAAGACAGGCACATGGCCTACAGACATATGAAAAAGTGCTCACCATCCTTAATCATCAGAGAAATGCAAATCAAACTACTTTGACATATCATCTAACACCAGTAATATTAGCCCACATCACAAAATCCCCAAACCAGAGATTCTGGTGTGGATGTGGAGAAAGGGGTAAACTTCTACACTGCTGGTGGTAATGTAAACTAATATGTCCCTTTTGGAAAGATGTTTGGAGGACACTTAGAACTAAAAATAGACCTGCCATTTGATCCTGCAATTTCTCTACCTGGTATATATCCAGAAGACCAAAAATCACATTCCAATGAAGATATTTGTACCAGAATGTTTATTGCAGCCCAATTCATAATTGCTAAATCATAGAAGAAGTCCAAGTGCCCATTGATCCACGAATGGGTCAATAAATTGTGGTATATGTATACCATGGAATATTATACAGCCTTAAAGAAAGATGGAGACTTTACCTCCTTCATGTTTACATGGATGGAGCTGGAACATATTCTTCTTAGCAAAGTATCTCAAGAATGGAAGAAAAAATATCCAATGTATTCTGCCCTACTATGAAACTAGTTTAGAATATGGG